>BJCM01206471.1:0-70197 GCA_018326385.1 Flaveria bidentis | reverse complement strand
TGTACCGGGTAATACTTTCGACTTCATCCTTCTTGAAGTACTTATGGGAACAACCTCGTTAGGTTGTTGTAAGTGCACCTTACTTTTCCCCAAGACCTCTTCGGCTGCGCTGTGAATAATGCATCAAGCACAAATCATTAGACATTCTCAATGATTTTTTAGGAATGAAGCA
Organism: Flaveria bidentis; assembly: GCA_018326385.1. Classification (NCBI taxonomy): domain Eukaryota; kingdom Viridiplantae; phylum Streptophyta; class Magnoliopsida; order Asterales; family Asteraceae; genus Flaveria; species Flaveria bidentis. The sequence goes on along the minus strand of BJCM01206471.1, from coordinate 70,025 downwards.
GTAAGTAGAAGCATACTTACCAATCATTTTCTTTGTGTTTCGCGTAGGCTGATTTGAAATAATACATACAATGGGATTAGATTCGTTTCCTTCACCTGACAGCGGTGAAATAATGTTAGAAAATACCCGTTAATGATAAACATATTCAATCGCATTAAAATGGAGTGCATATTATAACAACATTAAATAACATACTTAGATTACTTGAATGATTACCTTGCTGGTAAAGTGTAGAATGAGCCACTTCATTAACCAAAGCATGACGCTGATTAGAATCAAGAGAAATATTAATGGGATTGGTCGGTCCATCACTCGATGAGGTAGTTAGAGAGTGAGACTTGCGGGCTAGCCTCAGACTTTTGCGAGCTTCAGAAAGCAACCACAACACATAAAAATATATATATATAGGAAATCAAATGTTATACAAATATTGAGATGGAAAAACATTGAAATCGTACATGTGCTCATTACGGTATTCGATAGAAAAAGACAAACTATGGAGATGTCTTGATACGTTGAGACGATGAAACACTGAAAAATATAATCTTGTTATGAATACACATAAAAGAAATTAAAGGAAGTTGAATACAATTGGACTGAATCAAATGACAAGTTAAAAAAGAAAACTAATTTCATAAGAATGTATGAGAATGGTAATAAAGCAAAAAACATACTTGTTTTGAACTATATTATAACATACTAAGGCAATTGAACATAACAAGCCAACAAAAAAATTGTATACATTGATTATGACTAGCATACAACCTATCAATAAATGGCCATATTAAGCTCAGTAACTAATATACATGACATCAACAATGCCATAAAACTTTGATCATGCCCCATACATACATAATTTGTTAAAAAAATAACACACTCTTAGCAAACAGTCAAAGATGCTCATGGTTTGACATACAATAGAAACATCGAGGGTTATTTCAGTTATAAAGTGGGCAACATTAGGAATATCGAGCATATAAAATGAGAAATTAGTTGAAATATCTAAGGTAATTAAGCATACACTATGCATTTACCCTTCATTTAAAAGGATTTGTACCATTCTAAGAAAAAACCCAATGACATTACCCAACACATCCTGTTTTATGTTAAATAATCTATTGAACCAAGTGGGAAGATTTAACATCATCATCAAAGATTGAAATTTTATCTGAAAACAAGCAGCATATTTTCGGGAATGAAATTAAATTAATTTGGGTTTGCTCATCTACAATGGAATCGATATAACAATGCACAAATTAAAGCGACCAATATGATACTGATGTTTATATTTTGATATAAGCATCTTATAAACACATATTTAGCCTACAAAAATCTACATACCTGTTAGTTAGATTGGAGGGTTTATGAACCAAACCAAACTCGAAAACACACGATCAGGGCATCAATCTTCGTCACCAATGTGGCTGATAGAGGAGCTTTTATAGATACATACAGGGATGGTTGAGTTCGAAATGATCAAAAGATGAAGATTTGGGGATGAATTGGAAGTATGGTTGTGAAATCGAACGAAAATTAGGGATTTATGTAACTGACATGCGATCGTGAGAAAGATAAATTGGGGATGTTCAATATTCTACATTCCAATTATACCCTTGATACATCAGATCCGCCTCTTTTAAATGTTAATGAAATTACAAAATTACCCTAATTAATATGGACCATTGATCAATAAAATCTATGACCTATAATGGTTCTTTTGGTTTTTTCTTATATTTTAGTTTTCATTTGAATGTCATTCTATATATATATATATATGTATGTATATATGTACGTATATATGTACGTATATATGTACGTATATATGTACGTATATATGTACGTATATATGTACGTATATATGTACGTATATATGTATGTATGTATATATATATGTATATATATATATTATTACTATATCATTATTTAACGGTCTTTTTATTAACTGTTATCACAATTTCTTGATAAAACCAAACCTGAAAGAGACCCATGATAATATATGGTCTTAAATTCTAATTTAATATTTTGATTCTATGATAAGATATAAAGAACATAAGAACTAGAAACATGGAGAAATCGAATCTATGATTGAAGAAAGATAGATACCCAATCAAATATCAGGATTACGTGGCAGATCCTTCAGTAAATTAATTGCTGATGTGGAACGCGGTTATTGTACTATGTTCACACGTCACTCAAGTAACTCAACACGTTGACAGGTAAAGGCACCGGCATTGGTTGATGGTTATGGTGGAATTGTGTTCAATCATGGAGTCTCCACTTCAGACAGCTAAGATACACCTACTTGATCATATTATTATTGAACTTAAATTCGTACTCCATGCTTTCAATGGTTTACAATTACATCCTCCATTTTAATTACAAGGCATATGTGTCCCTTACTTTTGAGTCTAAATCATCAAAAAGCATATGTTCTATTACAATACCAGATGAATTCAACACGAGTCTATTTATAAATTGGCGTACTTCGTATAACTTGATAGTAATTTAATAGAAATCCGCTCAGGAATCTCAAATAGAGTCACCAAAGTTAAATTGGTGTAGTTTTAGAGTGGTTGATTTGATGTTCTCTATATGTTTTAATGATCGGTCAACTTTATCTCTTGCTTCAATTTGTTCATAAATGGATTGACTCTTTAATGCCAATGTAGCTTTAACCCAAAAGAACTTAAATATCTCGAACAAAAGTCATGAAAATCAACTAGTTTAATCAGATTCTATTAATACCTTCAATGATTGACCAACTTCATCCTTTAGATTCAATCTGTGTATAACTCAACTTCTGGTTTAATGATGGAGTAGATTATGTGAAAACAATCATAATAGAGCGGAAGAGGTGAAAACAACGATGATCTTAATCATGCAAACGTAGTTGATGTAGTTAAAGTTTGAAGATATCTTATTTAAAACATTAATCTTGTCACTAAACATTTTCTTTGTTTTCATTCTTTTCAATAAATTTTGCCAACTAAACACCTTACAATTTTTCAGTAAAGTTAATTTTAGTCTTTTAAAATCTCATTTCAATACTCAATAAAAATTTCAAGTAATTTACATTACTTTGTAAACCAAACAATACATAAGTGTAGATATATCATATATGAGATACTTTAACACTAGACTCCACATTTAGTTGGATTAGGAATATAATTATATATCTATTTATATGAAGATGAAAATCTATATCACTATATGAAAATTATAACGAAAAGTTCACGACGAACCAAAATCCAGGCTGCATAATGCAACATTTCAAACCTAGAGGTTCGATATGTAAACAAGACATTATCTCAGGGTCCACAATGTCATTTTTCAGGAGATACCATTTGAGTACAGAGGTACAAGATGAACTGCCATTTGAGACTAACATCCAGATATTTGCATGATGAACACCAACGAGTGACAACGGACATCAAATCAAAATTAAATCACATTCCATAATAATCCATTTCAAGTCCGGTGTCATTGTTTTCTTCTTACACAAGATACACAGAGCGTTACTTCACCGGAAGTTTTGAATTCCGGTCACCGGAGTTCTAGTTATGTCTATCACCGATCTGCCACGTCATCATTCCGACGGAAAGCACCGGCGGTTTTTTCCGTTTTGGCAGTCTGGAATATCTTATTCTTCGTCTTCATCATCGCAGAATCATCAATTTCAGACTCAGAATAGCCGCGAAAACGGTGTCATATCGAATGGACGTTCTTCAAACAAGCTATCGTCGGTGGCGAAATCGCTTCTTCCGGCTAGACGACGGCTCCGCCTTGATCCGGCGAACAATCTCTACTTTCCGTGTGAGTGTTTTCTTAGAGTTATCTTTGCATTTGATCAGTTGATAGGATATTATCTTATCGTTCGTAGTTCGATTTAGCATTTCCTGTTTGATTATTTCATATCTTAATCCTAATGTCACTTGTTACATTACCGATTTACCGTTTGATGTTTCTCAGTTTGACAGATAATTCATCCTCCTAATCTGCAAAATCAAGTGATGATTGGATTTTTGACTCGTAGGAGCAATTTTAGGGCTAGTTTTTACTGATTTAGGATGCATTGAATGAAGAAATATTATGAATTAGACGTTTCATTGTAAACTGTACTTTTTGGTGGTGCAGATGAGCCTGGTAAACAGGTGAGAAGTGCTGTGAAGATCAAGAACCATAGCAGTTCTCATGTTGCTTTCAAGGTATCTCATACAATTTTAACTTAAATATCTAAAACTAATGGAGCATACTAGCATCCATTGATGTACCATTTAAAGCTCTAATTTGTGAAATTTCATCATTGAAGAACTTATTTGTTGATAAACTGATTGAGTTTTCTGGTTCAATCCTCTTAGTTTCAAAACAATTTTAACTTAAATATCTAAAATTAATGGAGCATACTAGCATTCATTGATGCACCATTCAGAGCTCTAATTTGTGAAATTTCATCATTGAAGAACTTATTTGTTGATAAGTTGATTGAGTTTTCTGGTTCAATCCTCTTAGTTTCAAACCACCGCGCCTAAGAGCTGTTATATGCGACCACCTGGTGGGACTCTAGCTCCTGGGGAAAGCCTCATTGCCACAGGTAATGATCCCATTTGCATAGATCATAATTCATAACATATGTGTGCTTCATCGACATAATATGTGACCTCAGTCTCATAGTAGCCTTTCTAACTTGTGCAAATAGAGAAAAAGTTTACCTTTATCTCACCCTCCCCAAACCTTGCCAATAGCTACTGTGATGAGTGAGATTTACTGGGTATATTTATTCCGTATAACGCAAATTTATGGTAGTTTTCAAGTTTGTTGAACAACCTGACAAGAACGAAAAACAATTGGACCGAAAGAGCAATGTCAAGTTCAAAATCATGAGTCTGAAGGTGAAAGAAGGAACAGATTTTGTGCCTGAATTGGTAATCTTTTTCATTCACTTTATCATCTTATAGTCTTTAAAAAGGTTCATGGTCAACTATTTAACATCTGTTTGTTTTTCCTACAGTTTGATGAACAAAAGGATGAAGTAGTTGTTGAGCGAATTTTGCGTGTTATATTCTTAAATGCGGATCGCACTACCCCTGTAAGTTGTTAATTGTGTTTTTGCTAGTAGTTGTTTATCGTGTAAATTACATGAATGGTCTCTATGGTTTATGGATAGTAGTTTTGATCTTATATATTTAAAACTATCAGAATAACATCCCTGTTTTTGAAACTCATCACACAAGAAGTCATTAAAGTTGATCTAAAATGATCATTTTACCCTTTTTTATACTTGCTATCAATCAAACACATCAAATCATATAATAATTATTTTGAATCTGAGTAAAGAAATTCCACAAATTCAGTAACTTTACCATTAGTATATGGGTTGTGCAAATAAATTACACTCCATCTATAAGTTTACTCAATGCACCCTTTTTATACGGGCGTTTAAAAAGTTAAATTGGGGCCATATGTATACCCGTGTCTTATGCAGGCATATAACAGGGAGAGCGGGTATACGGGGTCTTTTACTGTGCATAATGTCAAACTCAATCAGAGGATGCATTTAGCCTATGCCTTAAAGTTTTTGAGTCATACTTATTAAACTTATAAATGATACTTCTAACTACTTATAGACAAGAATTGCAATTTATGCATTTACTCTAGTTTATAAATACTTGATCATCCTTATATAATGCTAATAATCATATAAAATAAATAAGAATAAATTTACATTTTAGGCATTGGAAAAACTCAAACATCAGCTGGCTGAAGCCGAAGCTGAATTAGAGTTGCGGAAAAAACCTCAAGTGGATAGTGGTCCAAAAGTTATGGGGCAAGGACTTGTGATTGATGAGTGGGTAAGTTATTGGGTTATTCTATTAAATTATATAATTTTTATTCACTTGAATAATAATTTTATACTATTTCAGAAAGAACGAAGGGAGAAATACCTCGCTCGACAACAGCTGGAGGCTGTAGACTTGATGTGAAGAGTATATGATAACTACAATTAATTATAATTATTTATTATTATTTTCCAGTTCAATGGGTAATAATGTAAATTTCTGCTTGAATAATTGCTTACACTTGATTTTCTTTGTATGTTAATTTGTTTTATTAAATGTTAAAATAAATTAAGAAACGTAATCTTGTTTTCCATAATTGCTTATCACTGTGACGAGGAGTATTATAATGTAATATTGTTTTCAGTAATTGCTTTTGTATAGTTTCGTTACAAAGAAAGGTACACATGGAATCGTGTTTTCAAATCATTTTGATGTGTATTTGAATCATCACACTTGTAAGGTGAGTATTAAAAATAGTTTTTTTTATATATTAAGATAACAACTATTATAAATCGACATCCTTTGACGTGTTTCGTATAGCATAGAGTCGAAGATACTGAAAACGAAGAAGATTCAGGGGTTGCTGTTAGATTATTATACATATAGCTTTCTATGACACTCTATACGACACAAATAGGCATATACGATGCGTATAACAAAAGTCGATATTAACTACGAGTAAAAATTCAAGGGGCTATCAAATGGGTTATACGTCACATCTAATGCTATATGATCCCCTTATACGACGCGTATACGATCCAAAGTCCAAACACACGATAATGATTTGAAACTAGACGAATGTTCATGTACATTTTTTTGTTTAATGTTCACGTATAGTACAGTTTCATGTACATGAACATTAAACAAAAAAATATACATATCACAATGTTTGTTGATTTACCTTTAACCGACCAAAACAATGCACATTAAAAGTTTAACGAAAGTTTTTTTTTGTTTGTAAAGATGAAAACATGTTTGTGCTCGTTTGTGTTTGTTCACTAATGTTCTAAATGAAAACGAAAACATAAACAAAAAATGAATATTAACAAACCTAGATGGACGTTAATTAAAGAAGAAAACTCACCGTCAAATTAAAGCCTAAGGCTACGAGCAGTCTTCGACTCATTCCGTTTTCTCTGGGTAACGTATAAACACACTATCTAAATAATATAATAAACAAACTTCCTATCAAAAAATTCACGCACAGTTAACCAAACGTTTCGTTAATCTACATGACTTATAATTCCCAAAGAAAAGAAAAGGAAAAGAAAAAGATTGGGACAAGCATGATGGTTGTACGGATACATTGCACGAGGTTCATAAGACAATACTCGATTAAGACATACAAGCATGGAACCACACCAATGAAACAACAACCCTTAGCCGGTTTCAGCACTTTGTTTATCTCATGGACCACTTTGGTCTAAACCTCCCAACTTTCTCTACCTCTATATAAACCTACAAGCTTTCAAAATAAATACCCAAAAGCTTTAAAAATAAATACCCAAAAGCTTTCAAAAAAAGAGTCATCTATTCATCTTATATCTTTATCACTTCAATCTTTTAAATTTTCACACAAATGAAGCTTGTTAAAAAGGTTTTCTTTGTTGTAACCATGGGTGCTGTAATAGGACTCAGACATCACACCTTTAGACCCAAATCACACACCATTTGGCAAGTAGTTGGTCCATCGGTGTCTCAAGCAAACCAGCGGCCGATTGCATTCGACTCATCACATCAAGACTCCATGAAAACAAAGAAACCAAGAGATGTCAAAGAGCCATTGAGGACTGTAGCCTATTTGAGTTGCTGGGGCCCTTATCAATAAGCTCAACAATCTTTAGACCCATCTTAGCTTTTTTGCTTATGCAAAATGTTACATACAAGTTGTTACTATAACAAAATCCAAAATCTGGCCTTCTTGTCAAGATCTTGTTTGTAACTTTTTTGGGTCTAGATTTGAGTTGTAACATGTAAATAAATTGTAAGAAAATGCCTTGAAGCTAACCGAAAAACACCTTCTTATGATCAAGACATTAATGTATGTGTATCAACATAGTATATAAAAATTTCATAAAATATATGCATATAAGATATCCATTCTCAAAGAGAAGGGCGTAAGCAAAGTCTGGTTAGCTGACGCCCATTCCTTGTAAAGAAGTGAGTGTGGACCGGATTAGGCCCGTTGGGCCGACCATTTCTGGGCTAAGAGTGGAATCTTAAACCAAATTAAATCATCACAATTCACAAATCAAATTAACCAACATGAAGTTCTAAGAAATTGCATATTGTTAACCATAATCTACTATATATTAAAATCCACAAACTAGTACTAACTACTTCAAAGTTTAATCAATCAAACACCCAAAGCCACCGGCGAAAGCCAAAAACTCGACTCATAGAGTCGCAGGCAGCTGAATCCGCTGTGAACCAAATATATGACGCGAACCATGTCCCTGCACGAACACGACAATCCCACATTTTACGCTGTTGAAACCTTCCCACAACCCAAAATCTACAGTCCCCGATAACATCTTCTTGGCTGGGTGGTTCTTGAGTGACCAGATCTTCAAAAGCCTTCGAACCACGAAATCATTCGCTATAATTCGCCCTTTGTTATCGCCATTCTTGCAGTCGGTCACGAGCCCACTTTCACACAATGCCACCATCACATCAACTCCTGCATCCACTTTAGCCCTCAGTGACCCTTTCAAACACACCTGCAAAGACTCCGTTGAAGACCTCTGGAATGTTGCCTAAAATCAAACCATAATGCAACCAAATCAATCATCAATGTACACAAAATCAAGAATTCAGTTCTTGAATTCACTTTACAAAATCAAGATTTAGATTCTTGAATCCAATTCAGTTAGATTTTGATCTTCAAACTGCAGATCACCTGAAACGACGGTGGTGGGTATCTGGGTACTCCACTGATGGTGGATAACAGAGCATCTTCATCGTTTCCAATGCACTGTGATCTCCCCTGAACCACCACCTGTGGTGTAAACATGGTGTCGAGATTCAACGATTCAACATACTCCTTCTGCCTCACGGTCCATTGGCTCGATCCAAACGGATCTTTCCACCCATTAAAGTCCCAATAATCAACATGATACGCCATTAATATCACCGGAATCTGCAAACTGAAGTCACCTCTTCCTAATCTTGAAAACAACAGCTCAGCCTCCGGCGATGTGACGCACCCCTGAGACGAAAACAGCTCCACCACCACCGCACCACCGGTGGTTATCTCCTCCGCCGTGGGCTCATCGGTGGAGATTGCGTTTGATTTGGTGGCATCGGTGGTTTCGCCGGAGGAAGAGCGATTAAGGAAGCATGAGAAGAGGCCTCTAGCCATTGTTGTTGTCTTCTCCGGTGATATGAACAAATGAACAATCGATTAATAATCGATTAAAGGTGAAATCTTTGTGGGTTTTTGTGTTGGTGAAGAAACAGGGGATCTTGTGATTTGGGGATGTTATGTTGGTGACCAATATGAAGATTGTAGATTGATGACGATGGGTTTTTTTGCAAGAAGTTGCAGGGGTTTACCAGGGTGAAGATCGGTTGATTTAGAAGAATGTACGTGTTTTGATGCGGAGTGTACAAGTGGGTGTTGGAGTGTTGGTGTGGATTTGGGTAAAGTGGGAGTGGAAGGGGTGAATATGGTATAAAAAGATGAAGTCGGTGACACGTAGGTGAAAGATGCACATCTGTGATTAGGTGGATTTGGTTGTGGTGACCCCACCGTGATTCTTCGTTTAGTGGTTGGGTTGTCGGCTTTCAAAGGTGCTTTTGGGCTTTTACAATTGAGCCCATTAGTTGGGTCCAATTAACCACAAGGTCCACAAGTATTAGTTATACACATACAGTTATACATATGTTAAATAGCATTAATTTTTTAAAAAACTATACAGCCAAGCATACATATACAGACGCTATGAAAATTATAGTTCATAATTATATAATTCTAAGTGTTTTAATTAGATAACTTAAGTTTAAAAAATATTCTAATTAAGTTATTCAGTTTTTATATTTTATTTAAATTATAAGTCTTAACATGTTTTATAGTATGTTTTTCATTTTGTTTCAACAACAAATATTTTTTTCTTCTTTTTGATACTAATGTGAATGGTGACAAGAATTTTAGATACTTTTTTTTATCTTTTAATATAACTAACATGTTTTTATTATTTTTTAATATAATTTCATATATTAAAAATACCGACCCTCCCATCGTCTCCTCCGTTACATTTTTGACATATGAAAATTTGATGATAACTCAATTCGATGGTTCAATAGTCCAATTTAAGAAAATTATGCATGAGTGACCAAATTAAAACATTTTTAAAACTTTGTTACTATTGTGTGATATTTTACCCATCTATAGATATTAATATAAAAAATGTTTCTTTTGCCACTTGTCATATTCTTAAATCACATTTTTGACACTTGTCATTTTTTAAATATTCTCACTTTATTTTTCCTCCAAAAAAATATTAAAGTAATTTAAATCTATATCTATATCTATAGATATTAATAAAAGAAAGTTTCTTTTGTCACTTGTCATATTTTTAAATCATCCTTTTGACACTTGTCATTTTTTTAAACATTCTCACTTTATTTCACCTCCAAATGGGTATCAAAGTAATTTAAATACTAAAATAATTTCTCTCTTTATGAAAATTAATTTGGTTAATTAATACATTTTTCTCTAACATCTATATTTTTTTTAAATCAAACTATGTTTTTAAAATTAGATTTTGTAAAGAAAATTAAAATTCATATATTATCTAAAACATTGAACCTTTTAAAACAAAATATCTATATATATTAATAAAAGAAAGTTTCTTTTGATACTTGTCATATTCTTAAATCACCTTTTTGACACTTGTCATTTTTTTAAATATTCTCACTTTATTTCACCTCCAAAAGGGTATTAAAATAATTTAAATACTCAAATAATTTCTCTCTCTTTTTAAAAATTAATTTGGTTAATTAATACATTTTTCTCTCTTATCTACATTTTTTTAAAATCAAACTATATTTTTAAAATTAGATTTTGTAAAGAAAATTAAATTCATATGTTATCAAAAACATTGAACCTTTTGAAACAAAATATTTTAAATCAATTATTTTTTAAATAGTTATAAAAATATAGAATTTTTTAAATGTAGTTTTATTAAATCATCCAGAATAATTAGAAACTTTTTATAAACAATAAAGTTGTATAAGAAAATTTTACAACAAATATTTAAGAAATTCGTAATGTAACTTTTCATGTTTATTACTAACTATAATTTATTTAATAAATGAGTTTCTAGTTCAAATAGGAACCCTAGTTCTTAAAATAAAATTTGTTTGATTTATTAATAATTATTAGGCACAACTGCACAAGCATATAAAGATTATGTTGGGCTTTAAACGTGGTTTTAACTGGACTCCATTCTTGCATAACAAACGTTGGGCTGTAGTGGACTGTGCTCGGTTGGGCTCATCTGCTTCATCTACGGCCTACGACGTTATTTTTGTATTATGAACTTTATTTGTTTTTTTTTAAACCTTATTAATATAGTATTAATTAGATGAATTCGTCTTTTGGTTTTTGGAACTGTGTTTACAAAATTTTCATGATTTGATGGAACAACGACTGTAGAGTACCATGGACGTGCTTACATTGAAATGGAGGGAGATTAGACAAAAATGCGACAAAGTTAAATGAGATATTATACTAAAATTCTATTATGGGCGCCGGTACCATGAGTTGTGAGTCGTTCTTCGAAATGGGGGACGGTTACATCATGGTTTATATAATATTAATGTTAATTAAGAACCATCGGTGAGTGGTGAGTGAGGTATTGGGGAATTCTCGAAAATTACTGGATAAATCAGAAGCCGTGTGATCACTTTCAGATCAAACAATTGGAGTGTCTACCAACGTTTGATTGAATAAAATCATATTGATTCTAGATTTTCGTATGGATTTTTGATTGAGCCATTTTTTTCGAAGATCAAGAAATCTAATTTCTTTTTTAGGGATTCAGAAAACTAAATACGCAGGAGCAATTATTTTTAGTTTTCAAGAAAACTGCTTCTTGGGGTAAATTACACCTTTAGTCCCTCAAGTTCCACAAATGCATATTTGGCCCGAAATTAACTTTCTAATGCATTTTCGATGCAGCTCAACCCCAGCCAGGGGCTCTGCCCCTTGGACCCCTCGAAGGGTTATCGCCCCTTGGACCCCTCCAAGGGCTGTCGCCCCTTGGATCCCGCTTCTCTCGGGGGCCCTGCCCCCGAACCCCCACTAAGGGGGCGCTGCCCCCCTTGGATCTCTTGTTAGGCCCGATGACATTCAAAGCATGCACTCTTATTTGAATGTCATACGCAATCTTAAATTACACTAAAATATCCAACAAGGTTTACAACATATGACACTAGAAATAACTCGTAGTCACTACATATACCCTAGATTCTTATAACATATCACTAGAAAATTACTAATTTTAACATAAAAGACTCATAAACTAGGGCTATAAAGGAGCCATGCCAAACCATGTAGGGTTCGGGTTTGGATCAATCTCACTTAATAATCAAATCGAGCCAAGCCAAGTTGGCTCGCAAATCCTAACAACGTAAATTCGTGGGTCCGAGCTGAGCTCATTTATAACACATGACTCAGACTCGCAAGCTAGTTAGTTTATTTCTTACACACATCTTTATTTGATTGGTTACTTTCATTGACTCATAATACTCTTCTTCGTTGTTCATGTCAGGCTAAGTTTTAGCTTTTCAACCGACGGAACTTACTTGACGTTTTCTGATTTTATGGTTGTATACTGTTAGATACGAGTGAGAAGTTTATTTAAAAGAAGTCATTTTGATTAAAAAAAAGCAGTCATGTAATTTCGATGATTTTATCATACACGTTATCTACTTTTTCAGTAATTACACTATGAATATTATAAGACAAAAAGTGACTTTCCCAAAATATCTATAAAATGTCTTCTATAACTTGCATAGTTGCATTACTAAACAAATTTAACATCAACACTACACAACAAAAGTAAAGCAATTATAATAAACACCCAAAAGAAACTGGATACCTACACGCTACCGATATCGGATCTATAATATACAACGTCTTTCTACTATATATATTATAATTTTACATCACTAAAACAAAAACAAAAAAAGTTAACATCTTTTAAAACAAATCAACATCCTACCATTAATTAAAAAAAACCCATGATCAAAACACCAACTACAATCGTTAAATCAACCAGCCCCACGATTAATCATCTCCATATACTGATTCAACGACTCCTGCCTCTGTAACCTCATTTCCTCATTAAACTTTTTTATAAACGCCTCGACTCGTCGGTTCAGCTCCTCCTGACCCAACGACGGTTCCTTCCTCAGCCGGCCCGAACCACCGGACCGGCTGAGCTTCGAAGGAGCTGGCGGCAGTTTCACTGCTTTCCCGCCGCCAGCGCCACCGCAGACACCATTGAAGGTGTCTGATTTTGTCATCCTCTTATTATCAGGTGGCGGGAAGTCGTCGGAGTGGCGGTTATCGCGGCGGTGAGTGTGGGTCTCCCACGTGTCGGATTTACGTAGGTGTCGGGTTAAGGGAACAGAGCGACCCTCGGTTATTGCCTTCCACGTGGTCTCCAGCGTGTCTTGCCGCTTAGGTTTTGCGACTCTCAATGTCCTCACGCCTGCAAAACAAATCTTATATCATGTAAGTTGTTTTCCGACGTGTATTTTATGTGTAAATATATCATATTATTTGTAAAACAAAACCTTAAATCTCACGTCATTTTTCAAGGGGGGTGAGTTGTTTTTTTTCTTGTTATAGGCGGTTGTGATATATATATATAGGCGGTTGTGACGTTTAAACTTTTTTAATTACTTTTGTATTTAAGTGATCCGTTGGTTGAGGAGGCAGGTATATTTTTTATTTTTTATTTTTTATTTTATTTTTATAATTAATATTAATTTCATGGTTTTAAAACGCCAACTCATATACTAACCACTAAAACAACCGTTTTCCCTAGCTAAATGTCATTAATTTGACTTGATTTTATTTTTATAATATTAATATTAAACTTTCTGTAAAAATCTATTGTTTGGTCTAACTAAACAGAAATGTGTATATATATATATATGTATATATTTTAAAAAGTAAAAGTATATATGCAAGTAAACAAGAGAAAATACAATTATATTACATTAATATATAGTTAGTAATAATAAAAAGGAAAATTCCATTTTAGAACTGTAGTTTCTATCACGTCCTCTTATGTAAAGACAAATTTTTTAATCAACTAAAAAAATGGTAAGATGTCTTGTATTAAAATTTTAAATTCTAAAAATGATAGAAAAAATATAAAATTAAATTGAACTAGGCTTATCTAAACCCAAAAATATCAAAGAAAGTGTCTAGAGTATAGAACTTATGTTTAATTGTTTATAATTAACATAAAATAATCGTGTGATTTTATAGTTTTTAACGTGACGGTGAGCGTTATCTATTTTCAAAGTCGGTGAAGAGTTGACCAGCGTTTACCTTCAGTAGTGGCTTTTGCAGGTTTCCGGTGGCTGAATCTGGCGGACGCCGGTGGTTTCTCCGCCGGAGAAGATAAATCCACGTCATTCATCTCCGACGGCGTCCACGTGGACATCGATATCACAGATTTATCAACCTTATTCTTCTTAATTTCTTCATATGCTTCTTTCGCAATCTTCATATCTTCATCTAACAATTCATCATCAACCCGCGGTTTGTTGAACTCCAGTTCCGGAGCTTCAACAAACCGCGGTTTGTTGAACTCCGGTTCCGGAGCTTCAACAAACTGCCGGTTCAACTCAGTGTTGTAACCGATGTCAACTAATAGTGTGTTGTACACACCATCATGGAACTGCAGTACTTTCGGTTGAGCTGGTGACAGTTCAACCGGAAGTACTGATTTCACCGACTCGGCCTGGGGAGCCCCAGGCTGAGCCGGCGAGTGATGTTTCGACTGTAACCGCGACGAAGCGACGATGGTGATGATGATGCAGTTGATGACGACGTAGAGATAGGGTGGTTTGAGCCATGATACGAGGGTGGTCCATATGATGGGGATGTCGGAGAGTGTGAAGTTTGTGATGAACGGTGATAAGAGGTTGAGCATGATGGCGGTGGAGACGACGGTGGCGGAGACGACGGTGAGCTTGAGGGACAACCCCATGGTGGTGGTGGTGGTTGACGGTGGAGATGTGGTGGTGGTGTGAGAGTGAAGGGATAATTATCTGGATATTAATAGGAGGATGGTGGTGGTTAATGAGTTTAGATCTGGGGTGGTGTTAATTAATGAAGGGGGTGTGGGCTTGGTATTTAATTTAACAACACATACCATATGTCCCATAGGGAGATATTGTTCACACTATCGTTTTAAATATTTGTATTTATTGATAAATGGCTTGTTCATGCAACCAACCTACAATATGTTTTTTATAAGTTATGCAATTATTTGTATATATTTGTTTAACAATTAACTATGCAACCAAATTAGTACAATAGTTTGATGAAGGGGGTGTGAGTCACTGACAATAAAAAGTCAGAAATAAAAGAAACAATAGTCGGTTGGTAACAACAAAATTCAAGTTATCAAACTTACTAAAGAAATGGATTTGTGTAACCACTTCATTCAAACAGTAGCAAGTAAAAGTATATAGTATATAGATTGGATTATAAACTGGATTTTTTTAGTGTTTTTGATGCATGTAGTATTGATAGGTGATTGATTATTACTTGATGTAGGGGATTCAACAAGATTGATTACACAGAGTGCGATATTAGTCTATTAAGTTATGGGATGTTAAAAGAGGAAGCCCTACGATTTGCTCGCGATTGACACCTTGTTTCTCACTCTTGTAACTTCATCACTCCCTCGTATTGCTTGCAAACAATTGCGCTTTGATCTAAACATTATCCTATATCATTACTTGAAAACATATTATTATAAAAAACTTATCCATATTGTGAATTTCTAATAAAACATACTGTTAATCTATTGGTAGTCCTTTGAAAGAGGTTATCAGTGATATTTTACGCCATTACACACGCCTCTTTCGCCACCAACCTCTAACGATAGACTATCATGGGTTACAACTTTTATGAGAGTCTTCTTACGGATCTCCATGTTGTTGAAGTCTTTTGTTCCATATATAGTGTTTATTTGATGCGTTTTACGTATTATTTTTGTGTATATTTGTAGCATCTACCTTGTGTTATGCATCAACTAGTATCTAATTATTTAAGTTCTTATCATCAATGCTATTTAGTTCAAACTCAAAACTTTGTATCTTTAGAGTCACCAACAACCATACCATTTCCCTCGTATGACACGTCAGCGTCATATTTTTTCTCATTTTCTTTAGTTTTTCATGGTTTTATATGATGTTGTCTCAGTTTTTACTTATTTCCTCCCTTTAAAAGCTTAAGATTAAGATACATATGTTCTTTAAGTGATATTTAATTCTCTATTTAAACGATATTAAGAGAAGAAAATCAAGATCAAGAGGTTCAACAAAAGGAATTGGTGAAAACCTTCGTTGTAAGCATGTACTACCTCATACATATAAGTTGCAAGTGGCGACCACATGTAACATGACTTGTGAGAGACCACTATCAAACTTAGACGAGAAGATGTGATCACTACCTTTTTAATAAGATGTAATGTAATGGTGATCTTCAATGAACTACTATACAGTTAGTATTATCTCTTCTATTATAAATTATATCTTTACATACTTGTAGAATATATTCATTCCTCCTGAATGTCTAGCCATTCTCATTTTTCAATTGTCTATGAGCCGCTACTAATTAAGCTACAAACCACCAAACAACGACCCTCACAATTGTCTATGAGCCGTTCCCTAACACATCGACAAGTACCACCACCTCTAGTTTCACACTTGTTGTTGACCTTGCTTGTTTTTTGCTAGCACGTAAAAATGATATTTTTGTTAAACCATACAAACAGTTTGTGTAATTAACCTTGAAAAATGATTACACGTAATTACTATATTTCGTTCTTATAACAGAAAATAAAAATATAAAAATTTCTGTGCATAAAAGAGCATTTTCAAAACTAGTATCAATCCTCGTCCTAAAATGTTCAGTCCTTTTTTTATATAAAAGTAGTATCAAAAGAGCATTTTCAAATATTAACCGGACCCTCAAATTACAGTGAAATGCATAATAAGTTTAACTATAAAAACTGTTGGGATATTATACATAACTCAATGTAAAAGAAAGATCCATACATGAATAAGATTGAAAGCTATATATATACTTAGATGATATGATATTAATTACATTTTATCATATGACTAAAATATATTTGGAAAAAAGAAAATTAATTAAATTTCTATATAAACAAGAAATAATAGTAAATACCAATATATATAAATTACCCATACTATTCTCACAAATATAATATATATTCTAGGATGAATATCGATACTTTTATATATTCTATTATAATATAATTAGATATACTTATACTTTGCACACAGCGCTGCCTATTAAAGCTAGTACACCAAAAAAAAAATCATAAGATAAAAATAAATTAATTGATTTTGTAATTACTTATATTATACATTTTGACCCATTAAGTTCTTATCGATTTAACGACAGTTGTCGTGCAACTATAATACACATACACATATAAACTTTATTAATTAAAGAGCATATTGACTAAAAATATAATTAACCTTTTATAGACAAATTAATTACGTTTAGATTAGGTGCCTAATTCCACTGTGCTCTTCTCTGCTGACACGTGTTGTTTTTGGTATTCACTTTTTCTTTGGAATACTTGATAATTTTATGTCATCGACTTTTAGAACGTTGAACGTTCAATTTATTTGATAATACGTAAATAATATAATTAATACAAATTAAGGCTATGAAATATACAATAATAGACTATTTTTTCTATTATAAACACTTAGATACCATGTATGTTTATCAATTATCATGAAGATGGCATGGGACCGCTATATAAATACATGAAAATTATATAAAATCTTACAATATTCTTATGTATATCTTATTTAGGCCCTAGCATTCATTAACAAAGATAAAAGAAAATGATAAATAATAATAATATGATTTGTCCCAACAAATGATAACCCCCGCACTTTTTCATCGAGTATAACTTGTTTATTTTTTTCTTTCACATTTATTTTTGTATTTTCTTTCACGTTTATATTTTCATATAGTTTAACTACAGGGCTAGTTAAACACAGTTTATGTTGCAGGTGGTGTATTCCAGATCGATTAGCTGAATCGCAATTTATGATAAAAACCCAATGTAAATCTGTAAGCTAATATGTTTTGAACCTGAAATCTTTAAAAGTATATTATTATATATATTTTAATATTTTATCACAATTAACTAATAAAAATAAGATAAAAGTGATTTACATGTTGTGACAGCTAGTTGGGCTGTCACAATTACCGTAAATATATATCTCCCACAATTGTTTTGATTTTAAAAGAAGTTGATCTCTACATACGTTATTTATTAGTGTCGTTTTAAGATTAATATAGCTTTTTTTATGAAAAAGGACCCACATGTCTAATTGTCTTAGATATGCTAATATTGATTTTTTATACTTGTTTCTTAACTTCTTCGTAGTCACTCTGTGCATGCATGTCTTTAATTTTTACTGATTGAAAGTTTCGAAATTTTACTGTTTCATTAAATTTACTGTTCGCAATCTGACCCAATGTTTGACTTTTGTAACACCCCACAACAATTAATATGTCGTGTGTTGTATTAGTTATTATTGAATTAGTTCACAATTTTGAAACCAATTATTTTAAAAAGATCATTTATTTTTATATTCTCTCGTATAAACATATTTAACCATGAAAATCTGGTAAGACTTGTGATGCTTGTAACCACAAAACGCATCTTGTGTTCTAAGATGTTATGCTTTATTTAATATAACATCATTTCCTTTGCCAATTTATAGGATATTGAAATATTGCCAAAGATGTGTTATATATGTGTGCGTGCGTGTGTGACTAGGGGTGTTAAAGGGGTTTTAGTTGAGTCGTTGAATTTGTTATGAACCTAATTTTATGGGAAGCCAAAAGTTGTGTCAGGTACATCACAAACATGAGGTGTGTATTCACTAGCTAAGAAAAACACGATCTTTAAACCCAAAAATTATATAATTTATTCTTTTCACTTATTGATACCCTAAAATGATAAATTTATAACAAAAACATACAAATGTGTGTATCTCTCTTTTAACTTTTGAATTTTGATACATAATACCTTATATATTAACTTTGGTTGTGACATAAAAACACAAATCTTGAGCAAAACTATAAAAACAAAGAGTCGACTCAGGAACCCTCTAGGTTAAACAAACCCAGTCCCATAGCTATAAGCCTAAATGTGTTCGCGTGTTACACCTGAAATTGATGATAACCCAATCCATGGCTAAATGTGAATTTGCATGAAATTGATCCGGACCCTTGACTAAATCAACACCTCTAAATTTCATTTTCATATCAAAGACATTGTGCGTTAGATATTCACATTCATACATGAATGTAATGGAGTGCTAATGCTAAACAAATAAATATAATTAGTAAAATCCATTTACGAGAAAGATGAGATGATGACAAGTCTCGTCTCTATCTCATGAGATATAAATTAAAACTGATTTCAGTAAAACCCTGGCTTTGAATATCTGATTTTATGATGTTGTTTTTTGTCGGGTATCAAACTCTAATTCATAAGAGAATCACGAGGATCGACACCAATAATGGGAATATTACATTTTGTTTGTGCGTGTGAATACTGAATAGTCATTTTTTTTTAATTAATGTTGCCCCAAATAAGTTAAAGGGAAAGGTATATATTTAACACATATCGTGGAAGGTAGCGCTAATCATATTTAAATTTGGTAAACGTGATAATAATTAATTAATCAATGTAAGTATTAAAAATTAATGCATTAGATCTGATGATTAAGAAGAGAAGTATTACATTAGTGAGAAAGAAGGTTTCATTGTGCATGTCAATTAGATCCGTAAATAACATAACCACAATTAGCTTTTTTCTAAATTTCTTTCTAATTACTTAAAATATATAATAAATAACAACTAAAGGCGTATTTGAGTCAAATCGAACTCAAGTTCGTCTAAACGCGAGCTCGGCTCATGAATATCTTTTAATCAAACTTGCCTACGTCAGATCCTTTTGAGCTTGAACCTCTCTTAGATCTGCTTATATTTTATATTATATATATAATTTATAATTGTTTTTATATATCTTATTATAATTTGTATATATAACATAGAATTTATTATTATTTACTTTTATCATATATTTATATATAATAGGTATAATTATATACGTAAACACATATTTTAAATATTAAATAAAAATATATAAATAATAAGCTTGTTTAGGTTCGAGGGTTTTATAAAACTCACATGTCAAGCTTAGGTTTAAGCTTATTATATAAATGAGCCACATGATAAGGCCGAGCTTAGTATGATCATACAAGTCATGTTTGATTCAACTTTTTGCCAAGACGATTTCAAGTAACTCATCGACAGTTAGAATTATTTACATATTTGTAGTTTTATAAGAATGTATAAAGCTAAAACATACTTTTTATCTATAATTAAAAGTGAAAACTTTCAAGCTTAGTTTTAAAGAATTCGTATGCAAGTGGGGAGTAAAAGTATAAAATAAACGTGTGTCGAGTCTTTCGATGACACTTATTTCTACAAGTACAAATATTGTAATTTACGTTAAATGAGATTATATATTAGTTTGCACCTATATATAGTAACTATCTTGTTAAGGTGTTTGTCAATTGGGTTTCGGATCATTCTAGATGGATTTGATCTTTTGAAAGTGAATTCGAAACAAATAAACTATTTATTTGGTTTTTGAGTTTTAGATTATTCATAAATCCAATTATGAAAAAAAAATGTAAAGTTATATGAATTTATGAGAAAAAGAATACGATATTTATGTAGTTCAATTCAAATATCCACATCAAAGCAGTCCGAACATCACAAATTTGATTTCAATTGAAAGATCTTTTAAGAAAACGTATCACAAATTCGGTTTCGATTCAAATATCATTTTAAAAAATGCTATTTAAAAGGTTTCTAAGAGTATATATAAAATTTTTCCCTGCAAGCCACTACATGTTCTTCACTTGCCCTTGAATCATAGAAAAACTACTTATATCCTTTTATTGTTTTTGTTTAATTTATAAAATATAATGTTTTATAAAATTTCAAAACACCGTCGATGTGACGTGATTAGTTCTGTCTACATTTTGATATAAACATTATTCTAAACCAACTTGCGTCAATTATAGTATATTTTTTAATTTTTATTTTTAAATATAACTTGGTTTTCACCTAACTATTGATATAAAGTTTTACTAAAATTCTAAACATATTGTTTTAACGTGTTTATTACATTATACATTTTAAATATAATTTTTATCAAAACCTAGCTATGTCCACACTCACCATGTTCACGACATACATATCAAAACATTCGAAAGAAATAAAATCTAATAACTACGCAACGACTTATTACCAACAACACATGTTGCTTCTTCATCCGCATATCGATGAAGACCTCACCAAATAAAATCCTTTTCTATTAAAGTTCAACGTTTATCTTCACAACATCATAGTTCGTAACTTACAACTTTGTGTTTGCAATTCTATAACTTTTATATGATTAGGCTTGGTATCGACGATTACTATCGACTAATATTATTTTATATGTTTAGGCTTCGTAAATAATATCTTATTAATATTGAATTATTATAGAACAATTAGTCATAATATGAATTATTGTAATTCAATTCACAAATATGATAACAAGATTAATGAAATGTTGTCGGTTGTAGCGTGGCATGTGGAAAGGAGCATGTGGATTTTCCAAATTTCACGCTAACTTTTACTCTTAATATACTCTTTTAAAACCTACATCTTTGCATTTAAATAATTAATTAATTATTAATTAACAAAGCTTATTTTGGCTTCAAGAAGTCATACTCATTATTTTATATGATAAAGCCCTGTGAAACTACTGTCTGAAAAAGTCAAGTATTGAACTTCTTCATCTGCACATCACTACTTGGCAACAGCTGATTTTTCGATAGAATACATAAATCAATTTTTGGGTTTCAAGTCATCTATTAAAAGTAGTCATGTAAAATTTTAGAATTTAGATCTATATATTAAAAGATAAGATTTTTAATTCCATATTGTCAAGTTGAGTAATTTTATTAATAAATTTATTACGATTAATCTTCTAAAGATTAATAAGTTAGAGATTGCATGTGTTAGGTCATGATGTAGTATTTTAATAATAGAGGGACCAATATTGTAACAAATACATGAAGTTCTAACTAATACTTGTTAGTTAGTTAATGAAGGTTCAATAAATCGTTAATGAGAAAGTAACAACTATCTTGATTGATCAGTTTTTTATCTTCTCTCTCTTTCATTCTTAAAAAGATGTTTATAGAATCTTATTTACAAAATAGGTGTACTTTTAAAAAAAATTCCAAACGGACAAAGCATAATTATATTTAATTGTTTACCCTTTCAGCTTTGATAAGAAAAAAAAGAAATAACAATAACAACCCGACGACTGAATATATATCTCTATCATTGTTGCCAATGTTAGCGTTAAAGATGCTAAAATATATCATATTTAACACGGTAGGTGTTGTATACAGGTAAGCTTAAAACTTAATACTTCGCACGCTAAATTTTTCAAAAGAAAACACAGTTACAATTATACAATGATATGTTTATACATGGAACAAAAATTTTCTTGGTACTTTTTAAAATAATAATATCAATAATAATGACCTAAGCTTTTGAAATTCAAATATACGTGTTACTTTTCGTGAAATTTATTACCCACAACAAACGTAAGATTTACAACACGTCATTACCTGATTTCTTTAGGTACAATTTTTTTAATAATTTGATGATTTCATGCAATTTTAAAAAATTAAAACACAAAATCTGGGCCCTGGGTCTACTGGCCCAAAATAATACAGAATAACGAGCCCAATTCAAGGAAGCTTATAGTTATAGAGTTATAAATGAAGATCCGACTGACCCCACTTTTGTTCCATTTTGGATGCAACAATGTCAATGCAAGTGGTGACCAAGAACTCGTGAAGAGGTGCAATTTCACTAATGAGGTTTTTACCTCAAATGGTTCGGGTTGAAACCAGGTCGAGTTGAATCAAACTTTGTCAAGCACAGCTTTCGGTGAAACCGATTACGTTTGCAACCTGGGTTTTCGGGGATACTTATTAGTTTGGTTTAAAACTTGAAACCGGTTAAGGTTTGGAATGGATTTATCTGGTTTGGATTAGAATGAACCGCTTTCAAACTTGTTCCAACGGAGAGGATTACAATTGTTTTTTGACCCTATGGTTCGGTTTGGGTCCAAACTGCTTTCTATCCGGTTTCAAAATCAGTTGAGGGACGGGTGTAAAGTCGGATTTGGTTCCGACCCATTTCTTTTGTTCACCTCCATGAAGAGGCACAGAATGACAAATAGACACGTAGAGAAATTGGACAAAAGAAAGGGTATTTCTAAGAGAGTGTTCGACAAGACGATAATTAATTTTAAATAGAGAATCAAAAGAACTGCATAATTATTTATACACCGTGGTAACAAGTCACACTAGGAGAGGGGGAAAGTCGATTATATAGTTACAAATCTATTTTATGTGTCACACTATCACAACTAAAGAAACAAGTACATGTTTTTATACAATTCTTCACGTTTTCTACTTAAACTTAGTTCCGGATTAAACCACTCTCTATATTTTCTTTACTAACTAAAGCTATACATAGATAATTCGTGATAAGTGAAAAAAAGAAACTTATTTGGTAAGTTCTTTTACCTTCAAACGTTTGATTGAGAGACTTCTTGACACAATTCCTATTTTATCTTTGTGATCCTTCAAAGTTTAGAGATAAAAGCACAAAAAATCTACTTTACTAAAGTTGTGACCCTAAAGTCTGACAATTGCATTCAATTACCCAAACACTTTCAACCAAAGATGGATAATTGTTACAATCCGACAAAATTTAGGATCAAAACAACCTATGACCCATAGTGTGTATATTTGGCCTCAAAACTTATGAATCATCCCATAATATCCCAACTAAAGACAGATGATCGTTATGACCAGACAACATTAACGATCAACACAACCTATGTAGGAAAACTTGTGAACCTAGAGGTGATTTAAACCCATTCAACTATGATTCTATCCGTTTGGATTGTGTTTTATCTCTAATGTCAGATGTCAAGGATATCCTCGTATTGGACGTGGTCCGGTGGACTCCACCAGATACAAGGTGGGCACATTATGGTTAACCCACTTCTTGCTAACGTGATCATTGGAGGGTGGTTCCAGAGGCTTTAGCCTTAGAAGCCCTTATAACAAGTTTCTATGACGTACACAGCCCAACTCTAAGCTCGGGGGTACGCGGAATGACACTACAAAACCACCAAGACCACTTAGAACCGGAAGAGACTTGAATTTGTATCTTCTTCATACACACCACACTAAAGGGAATATCAAACACATGACATGGGAAAAACAAGACCAAAATGGTAGCAACCAGGGTGATTTTTTCAATTATTGAAGGGACAGTAAAATAGGTAGAACATAATCCTTTCATTATACATAAACAAAGAAATCAAAATACAGCAGAAAAGATAAAACTGAAAACAACAATAAAAATAATAAAAAAAATAGCTAGTACAGACAAAAGAGACCGTCTTCATGAATGTAGCATCGAAATAGATGAAATGAAAGTAAAAGTCGAAAATGGTTATCCTCTACAAATGGTTTACAATCCCTGATACAGGGAAGATAAGTTGTTTTTTTCTTTCTTTATGAATTATGCTTTATCGTACACTTAAACTTCTGCTCATGGTTTTGAAAACATCCCTTGAGTTAACGACGAGAAATCATAATCTTTTGCTGACTGAGACGGGGAAGCAGATGATACCTGAGCAGTAGACTGTGGTTTAGATGCCCCAGAGGGCCCCATGCTGTTAAAAGAAGAATTTTTCCCCATAATTCCAGCTGGCATCATGCCATTGGCATTGGTATTCAGGCCCATTGTGTATATGCTGATTATGTCAAAGGATGAATAAATTAATTAGAGTAAAATTTTCAACAATACAAGCAATGATTAAAAATAGTGAAGGTAGAATTATACCTGGAAGTTGGAGCCTGGAATGAATTCCCAACTGGATTTGCTGCTCCCATGTTTCCCATCTGATTAAAAAGACGCAAATCATATGTGAAATGGCGAACACACTCTTGTTTATTCAACTATTGGTAATTGTTATTCTTAATAAATCTAGAAACAGGCAGAAACCAGCCAAGAGACAACTTTGGCCAACTTACTAATAAAGTTGACTTAGATCGAGTTTTATCTCCAACGGTCAAACAGGTTAAACAAAATAAATGATAGCTAGAAGGGCACGCGTTAAACATATTAGAACCTCATAAACATTCTATTTAAAAGTTATATTATTGTTGCAGTTATATAATTTTTCCTAATCATCACTGATACATTAATTGTCAATAAA
The DNA here is from genome assembly GCA_018326385.1 of Flaveria bidentis. Taxonomy (NCBI): domain Eukaryota; kingdom Viridiplantae; phylum Streptophyta; class Magnoliopsida; order Asterales; family Asteraceae; genus Flaveria; species Flaveria bidentis. The sequence continues at coordinate 44,488 of BJCM01206471.1, read as the reverse complement.
TGAATTCTGGACCTAAAAGTCAACACAACTCGATCCATACAAACGACGACTCGTGGCACTCACCACCCAACCAGCCAATATCACCACCTATGCATAAACCTAAAACACAGTAAATGAATTTTGTACCTGCTGCAAGTATTTATCTAATTCAACTTTTCCAGAAGCTGGCATCTGCATTCCAGGAATTTGATAGCCAATATTTGGCCAATTTTGATTGGACGAGTTTGTAGCACTACCAGCAGATACTTGTTGCCCGTTCCCAACTAAATTTGGCAAGCCTCCTGATTTAGCTGCTGCAGCCATGAGTAGGTACTGCTGTTGAGCTAGCATAGCAAGTTGCTGCTGATGAATAGCATACGGTGATGTTGTATTATTACCCTGCTAATTTCATATTAAAGTTTTAGAATCAGTTCTCATTGCATCTATGGTGAGTATCAAAAAGAAAAAAAGAACAATATTCTTTACTCGTTGAACTTTATAGATAATTAGCGTGTCACAATAATTAGATTATTTCATAATAATCTAACTTTTAATTTAATGATTTACAATATTTTAGGCATTAAAAGTAAATTTTAAACTTTCACCACATTAGCTCATTCCTGTAATGAGAAAAAAACGAGCTAAATGCCACCTTTAAAGAAAAGACAGACAAAAAGAAACATATACCTTCTCAAAAAGACTCATAATATCGGTTTTAACATCTTTTTGAGGCTTTTCAGATGCAATAGGTAGCGAGACAGCCGGTGAATCTTTAAATAGATCCTCTATTCCAGAAGTAGGCTTGGGAGTGGGCTTATTGTCAACAGGTTTTGTAACATCTGTGGTCCCTGTGACTGGTACTTCAACAGCAGCTATGAAATACAATACAGTACAGGTCAATCACCATCTGTAAGTCAACTCTGAAAACAGTGTGTTAAATAAATAATAACGTGAAACTGGATACATCCTGACATACATTGAAATCCTGCCCATAAGTCATCTATAGGAGCTGCTTCTGGAACTTTCTCCGTAGGAACATCGTCCATTGAAAGCATGTCAAAAAGATCAGTAGCAAAATCAACTTTTGGAGGAGTGACAGTCTCAACAATCTCCTTTGCCGGCTCAGCAGAGGGAACTGCTGCCTCGGCCTTTTGTATCACCTGTTAAGTTGAAAATTGTTAAGAAACTTTCTTAATATAGAAAATATGACAAACACATAATGAAACCAATATAGTAAAAGACGTACTGAAAACATCACCGATGTTACAGAAGCATGTGGTAAACATCTTCAAATAAGAAATTGTGAAATTAACTGTTAAAATATCTATCTACATATATGCATGGTACAAAAGATTTTTGAAAGTTCCTAATTTACATGAATCAGGTATAACATTCACATTAAATCATGTGGACTGCAACTTCTTGAAAGACAAATAAATAATTCGAAGTTCAAACAAATGACTTCTGTATCATGGCTTTATGATGATTTTTTTCCTATATTTGAATATACGTCCAGAACAAAGCACTCTTAACAGTTTGTAGTCGAATATTGTTCCCAACTCACGTGTACACCCCCAACCGACCCCAACGAACATCGAGTATGAGTGACAATTTTGCCCTGTTAACTTACAGGCGAGTCAATTTGGATTGTGTTATAATTACAAATGAGTTGAACGTCACCCGAAGTCTATTTCAGTGCATACAATCTTTTTATTTGTTTCTTTCTAATAAGAGAAATTGTTAACAATTTTTTTTAATTAATTAACATAAGCTTTTAGCAGATGGACAGAAAATTTGTTTTAGTCCACCCACACTCAAATATGGACCCGTTTCAACATGAATCTGTTTAGACTGTTACCCATCCCACTGGACTTGCCCGTCTTGCCACCTCTAACCAAGTGAGAAGCGATTTTGTTTTGATAGAACAAGAGACCAACCCAACCCAACCCATTTCAGTCAGCACTAAGAAATGACCAGTTTTCAACACAAGTCGCTGACCTGCTGCTTTACAACATCAAGATAAGTGACTGTTATGATAAAACAGGAAGCTTAGCGGTAGTTAAATGATAACAGGTTTACATACAGGTTCTGGTCCTTTTGGAGGCACACGAAGATTGATTCTTGCACCAGGTGTGCTGCTTTTGGTAGTATGTGCTTGAAAAGTCTTCTTTTCACTAGAAGGGCTCTCAACGGGCTTCACAGGCCCTTTTTCTTCTTGCACTGCAGGAGGTGAGATTGGCCTTCCACCTTTAGCAACCCATCTCTTGTCTTCATACCTTCATAAAAAAATATGACTTTAATATATAGACCACAAAGATATGAAAAAAAGAGGCATCAGATAATCAAACAAGAATACATACTTTGCACGAATGAAATTCTCAATACCAACTCTATCGTAATTTGGTGGCAGCTCTGCCTCCCAGTAACTATTTGACTTCTCGTTACCCATAGCTAAGAAAAAAACAACATAAATTCATGTAAAATAATTTTAATACATCCCTCTTTAAATACATTCTTGAACACAGAAAGACTGGAGGAGCGTCTGTCTTACATTGAATAAATGCAACCTGTTCAGGAAGCCATGTGTCCAATGTAGCCGATCTCACCTGGGAAGGGGAGCATAACAAAAATTATGAGAAGATAAATTCTTGTTTTGCTGACAGGCAATTTGATCTTTAACAAATATTGAAATAAACATACTAAAGGCTACTATTAATAATATACATAATGAATGAGGGTCAAAAGCTTTGTAAAGTAGCAACTGTTAATTTCAATTTTCAATACTGGCTGGTAATGAAGGTTTAGCACAAATCATACCAACAGTTAGTTACCTTCGATATGTGCACTCCAAGGCTTCTGTGGATACCAGAACATTGCATGCATATAAAGATGCCTAAATTCACACTAGCCCATCGAGGACCTCTGCCATGTAAAGGTCAGTATTAGCATCTGCTTTACTGATGTAACTAAATAAATGATACACTTAGATTATTGATGTCGTAAATGCATCACATACTTGGTTTTGCAATCAGCACACTCCCTGTTCTCTGGCAATTTAAGAAGTCCTTCTAGTATCTGAAAACAAAGATCTCACATAAAATCAGTCCAAATGCTTGCACAAACATACAGATAGAACACCACTTTGGAGAAAAGTAAGGAAATTATATTATTTTCACTTTGCAAGTTTGTATATGCAGACAAGTTATCTATAATCCTTAATCTTGATGACAAAATCTACAAATGGATGATGACTTGTCTTCAATTGTCTCCATCTTTATTATCCAATCATCTCATTTTGGTAGCACTAGTATCCAAAGAGTAATTGACAATTAGAGTCCACTAATAAGTTGTTACAATCACTTTCTTTTGATTCAAGCCAAACCAATGGAATGACAGGCAGATTGCAAGAAATATAGTTGTATCCAGGCAGATTCATATCTACAACAGTTTTCCTTGAACTCTATAGATTGCATTCTGACTCTCATCTCTCGATTCACGGTTTCCATATGACTAATGAGATGAATGTATAAAATATAAATGCCTAGTAGTTTAAGCAATGTAATCAAAATCATTCAAATGATCTTTTATCGCCCCCCGTCATTCTGTGTTTTCATTTACTGATGCAAAAAATTCACAGGATCCATCGTTATAGCCCCATTCTTAGTAAAATCATAACTGCTAAGTGATAAAAAGCATTTTTCAGTAAATTTACAAATGGAAATACTCATAACTTTGTTAACTATAACAAAATCCGTTGTTCCTAGAGATCAAATAACTCTAATTCTCTAAACACCTAAATTTAGATAACTTCCTCATAGAGAATCAACTCCCCAATCATGCCGATCTTAAACACTCGTTATATCACAAAAAGTACGATCCAAATCCGCAATTCAAAAAGTTTCAGATCTCTCCAATCGCCACACAAACAATCTCCAAAAACGCCTCAAACGATTACCATATCACCAAACGAACAGTTTCTATCCAAATCCAACAAACTGCCGTATCACAACCATTCAAAGCGCATAAAACAAACAGATCAGCTAATCCTAAAGACCTAAAACAACAATTAACCTAAAAACACGAAAAATCAAACACAGATCAGGTAAGAGGAGATGAGATGAAACGTAATACCTTTCTGTGGCGAGCATTTAGCTCCTTGGAGACGCCAGCCTTCTCGTTCATAATTTGCGATGAGATTTGAGAGATGAAATCGGTCACGTGATATGTCGTAACTCCGGCGGATGTATTGTAGGGCGATGATGTGGATCACCGGAGACGACGAAGGGCAGAGATCGGGATGATGCAGATATTTTGGGCCTTCGTTTTTGACTCTGCTTGCGGCGTCTGTGAGAGATGGATGGATCAAGCGTGTGAAGGGAGTTACTAAGTGGGTACGGAGGGGTGGAGCTTTAGTCTTACACGTGTGAGGCGGGTTAGTCGTCATGGCTCATAGGTGTTATGTTTTTACTTTTTAGTTTTCCCTTTTTCCACGAATGATTTGAGTTTATAAAATTGTAAAACTTGATTTTACGAAAGTTAAGAGTTTACATCACTACATGGATGTGATAAATTTATAAGTTGAAAAAAATACATTTGGTATCTTTAACGACTAAAACATAAATTGAATTACTATAACATAGATGAAGTAAACAAACACAAATGTTATAAGTGATATGGTTTGTCTATTTTTATTATTTAGTGTATTTCTTGTACTTGAAGCCAGAGGATGCTAAAATCTTAGATGGTTGATGAAGATATATGTAAACTAACGGGTCGAGGGAACGAGCAAGACACAGACCTAATAAAAAATATCACGTCACAGAATAAAGTTAAATCAATGTTAGTATTATAATATGTTTGGTAGGTTGATGTTGTATTAGGTTAGATCAATCTTATTATGTTGGGTATCTTATGGTCTTGTAACCTAGTGCTATTGGTTATTAGCTAAACATATGTGATATGAGTTGAAAGATATTTACAAAATCCTAACCTAATGGTATAGTGATATATTTTTGTCCTATCATATATACGGTGTGAGTTTAAATCCTTATAAGTACAAGGTTAGTTAAAATTTTGATAGGGTGAAAAAATGATACTTAGAAGTAAAAAAAATTGTTCTTCAAAAGAAAAGGATGTTGAAAATCATCACATGAACACAAGAGTGGACAATGCAACTCAAGAATAAGGTTGCAAAGCCAACTTGACTCAACAACATTAGCAACACCTCTATTCAACCTCAACACCACCTCTATTCAACCTCAACACCACCTCTATTCAACCTCAACACCACCTCTATTCAACCTCAACACCAGCATGAGACACATCAATTCAACTGCAAAACTAGCATGAGACTCATCTATTCAACTTCAACACTAGCAGATGTGATTCATAAGACTACCCTGAATATATCTATGAGTATCTCTTTAATAATAGCAGATGTGATTCGTAACAGTAGTACATATCACAAGCGATATTTAAGCGGGAAATGTCAAATATTGTACGGCACCAGGAAACCTGTTCAAGGATTTTTTTTGGCACATGTCTAGAGCCTGAATAGTTTGGTGTTGAAACTACAAAGTTGTGAACACATAAGCTCGTTAAGGGTCATCAAAAGTGACCCGCTTAGACAATTCCACATCTTAAGATATAAGCTCATTCTCATACATTTGTTTGGGTTCTAACTACTACTTGTGTATTGTTTTGCAACAAATTATACGATACAGATCGATAACTTAATAAATTTAACAAAATTATAAGTATTCTGACAAGTATATTTACTCGATATCCTTGACCTCGGCTTCAACATCAATAACAGCTGTAGATGAAGCCTTCCCTGCAGAAATCATGCAGCTATATCAATGAGTAACACATGCAAAAACTCAAATCGTCAAAAATACTTTTCTGCATGAGCATTTGATCCTTGCAAATCGATTTACCTGTCTTTGATTGTGAAAACAAGTCGCTGAATGTTTCACCAAATGTTGTAGGTTCCTTAGAGAATTTCGAAGGATCCCTTACAAACGCATCACCCACCACTGAAATCCAACATACATTCAGTTATATAAGAATGATCCCAATTACAGAATACCCTCAAAGACTATGTCATGACAAAAAGGACTCATGTTAACCTAAAGCCCATTTGGGTTAGACCCGTTTCGACCCGTTACCCAACCCATCTGTTTTGCCAGGCTTGATTAAAGGTTAATCAATAGTGAAACAATTCTTTTAAAGTGTGTGTCAAGTCAAAGATTGAATCTTTTACCTGAAAAAGGTTGATTGCAATAGGGGCACAGCTGTGGTTCGTCGTTTAACATAGATCTGCAACCAACAATACAAGAACCACATCAGAAAAAAGACTCCAGACAAGCTTCATAAATGATCATCATAAGAATCAGATTGCGTTTCTTACTTAAAAACTTCGAATTCATTTCCACAATTCCTACACTGCACAACAATCAAATGGTCACCTCAGACATTACTCCCATAACAATCAACCAATTGCCCGGAATAAGTTTGTGAAAACAACAACGAAATCTTTGCAATAAAGAAATTCACTACGAGATATTCAGTCTGCAAATATTTTTGTGAGTTGATCAGTAAATCTTACTTTGATTTCGACCATATCGCGGCTAGCCCACCAAATAAGAGCTCCCAAACCCACAATTGGAACAAGCACCACAAGAAGCTGCCATTAAAAACACAACAATTAACCACAAATCCGATGAATCAAACACTTATAAACACAATTAAGCATGAAATTGAACATTATCTCTTCAAATTCACAATCTTTATAATGTAATCACGATAATCAAACGTGAAATCTAATTGGGCATAATGCAAAAGACACAGTTACATACCCAAACGGAAACAATTGCATCAAGAATCCAGCCAAGTTGACCAGTCATAGAAAGATAAGTCAACCCAATTGCCAATAAAAGATTCCCCAAAACCCTTGATGTGCCACCGTCGTCTCTGCCACCACCGCCACCGCCACCGCCACCGCCACCGCCGTTGAATTTGAGATTATTGAACCTAACAAGAACTACCCTCTTCTTCTTCTTCATATTCTCATCGAATTGATGTTTATTTGGTAACAATTGACATCTGAATTCAAAACCCAATCTGATACTTTGTCGATGGTAAAAACAAACATATCTTCTTGTGAAAGAATTGGCGGGTTTTCGCCGTTTTGTAGAGTGAAAGATTGTTATTGAGGGTTTATAATCTGTGAGATTGGTGAGAATTTGTGGGATTAGCGTCGTCATCTTTGCGAAGTATGAGAAGGGTGTATTATAATTGCAAAGCTTTCATGGTTTCTTGAAAAGAATTTGTAGCGTAGAACGGAAAAAGGATATTTTTTGGTTTTGGTTAAATAGACGGACTACCAAAAAAATTTATACGTATAGCTCATACGTGTCGTATATAAAGGGTCGTATAGGGTTGTATGTGTCGTATATGGTTATATGTGTCGTATAGGGGGGTCGTATAGGGCTATATGGGGCGTATAGCTCTCTGACAACCCCTGAATTTTTTCTCGTAGTCAATGTCGAAATTCGCTATACGCGTCGTATAACCCTATATGTGTCGTATGAGGGGCCTTATAGGGCTATATGGGGTGTATAGCTCTCTGACAGCCCCTGAATTTTCCTCGTTTTTGGTGTATTCGACCCTATACGTCGCGTATAGACCCATACGTGACGTATAGGGGGGTGTCAATTTATATGGGTGGGTGTCTCTATATGGGGGTGTCGAGTACGGATGCCTTTGAATTTGGTATATATTGAACATGATCGAATAAACGTAAGCAAAACCTATCAAGTGTAAAAGTAAGAAGATAAAATGACTCGTTTACTTAAGAATAGGTGTATTTAAAAAAATTAACGCGGACATGCTATCTTCTTTACGCTCTTTATTACTCTGATTTTAACCGTATGCAATCGATAGTTCTTCATTCTTCAATCTATTGACGTTGACCTATCCATGAACGCAAGAGTTTCTATGAGAGATGGAAAAGTCTGTCAAGAGGTTTTCGGTTTGTGAGGTTTCGGTTAGAAAAATCTCACGTGAAGGTGGCGAGGATGGTCTTAGAGCTTGTGATAATCACTTTGCTAGTTTTTATCGTTGGTTTTACGGTATCTATAGTTGATTGTTTTGTTCAAAGTAACTTGAGTTATCAGTGGTTGGCTAAACTAGTTTCTAATCAAAGTGATTGCAAATAAATTGAGCAAACCATGTTCGTGATCATAACATATCTGAATTTTCATAATAAAGTTTTATATAATTCATGTTATTTTGTGATCTTAACTAATTTGCCTTCATTTCATTTTTTTTCAAGCCTACTTCTCAAGTGTGATGTTATTTGCTCGTAAATCTTTATAAGTAAATCTTTATGTTCACTCGTTTTCTATTTAGAACCCTGACTATTCACATGTGAAAACACGATGACTGGTGGCAACAATCTGGTCAAAGTCGAGCTGAACGTATGACTAATAATGGAGATAGATGGCGGTGACGACATGGTTGGTGATGAAGGAAATACTACAATACGTGCCAATTTCAATACATTTAGTCTTTAACATTTTGGCTATAGCATATGACTATTGTTTTATTTTGTGAATTGCTACACAATTATACCATAAAAGTACTCACGGTTCAAAATCTATTATACTCATCTGAACTAATCCAAATACAAGCCCTTTATAAGAGGGAATTGATCATTATTATATGAATGCCTTTAAGCTCCTACATAAATACGATAACATGCGTGATAATAATATTTTTAATCACTCTTTCTTCTTCTCTTTCAAATCAAGATCCTTGTATGGTGCAGCAGAGTATGCATACAGCTGAAAGATTGAGAAAAACACCATCTCAAAGATCACCAATGCATTCTGCAGCGCTTGCTGGATATGCTCCACATCGAGCCAGAAGTGATTGGACTTGATTATGCCCATTGCCACCAGACCACTCAGTACAACTCCCTGCAAATAATCACACACAAAGATCAAACAAGATTACATAAAGATCAAACACCCAAGTTGCCAAACATACGCTCAGATTGAATTCAAGATTTTGGATACAGTCATGAAGACAAACGATCAAGATTTTATGTGTACATAAGGTGAGAATTATACCTGCCAAAAACAGAAGAAAACGATCCCTTTGACACATAAGAACTTGGCAAGTGGTTTATGTGGTGCCAATTCTTTAGCAAATACATGATAGAAAACCACAAGTGCGTATAATGCTAAGGAAACTGATACATTCAAGATCATAGTGATTGTCCAGCTAAGCCAATCGGGATACATGTCAAGCATTTGCAAAACTATCATCAAGACAGAGCACACAGGGCGGATCACTACAAACTGCCATGTCCAATACTTAAGGAGCTTTAGGTTTTGATGGTTCAAACGAACCGTGTGAGGCTGCAGTCAATTAGAAAATATGTTAGTATAGAGATGGTAATATGAGGTGGCAAATTCAACCCACTACTTATCAATGGGTCGGTTTGTGTGTGTTTTTTTATCCAAACGAATCAAATGAAAAATATATAGTTAAAAGGAAACATATCATATGGGTGGATGAAAGTCCTCAAATAAACTTTTGATGCATACAACCTCCTAAATCATTTAAGTTAAAGATTTAAATTATTATTGTTTTAATTATCTTTAACTCATTAATTATTGGAAAAAGTTAAAGAACAGGAAAAAAGTGTTTGCGGGTCAATCCAATCTGACCCCTTTTGACATGTTACCGGTCCATTCATCTTAGTGCACCTCAAGATAGTAATATTGCGGAGGATTTCATGTAAAATATACAAATACCACTATTCATTCAATCATTATATGCCTAAAAAATCTAAATATATATCAAATTTCTCTCTGAACAGTGTGATGATAGCAAAATCATTCAACAAATAATAGAAAAGAGAAGGAAAAAATGTAACTTTACTTGAAAGAGAGTCATCGGAAATGAATGGTGGATCTCTCTTCCTTTGATCTCATCAGGGACTATGTTCTTGCTAATAGATATATTCAAATAAGTGTATAACAAAGCCAAGAACTTGGCCATCACCTGCATATCATAAACAAATAAATCAAATTCTTGAAACAATTTGCCCCCAAAAGATTAAAATCACAACAAATGTTTAGATTCTCACCAGACCCTCGTAGCATTCTTTGATCGAATCCAAGAACACAAAAAACGTCTCACTGCCACGAATATCAAGCAACCCAACATAAGAATCAACAGCATAAATAGGTGCCATGAGAATAATCACTAGAATCGCCTTCTGTTCTTTGGGTTTCTTCCAATGAGAAAGATGATCACTAAACAGCTTCAATGATAAAAGGACAGTAACCGCTACACAAGCTCCAGAACCAAGCAAAGTTTCTTGTTTATGCGTCATCGTGAAGTTCTTCGATGCCTGTTGGACAATGAGCAGCAAACCTGCTTAAAACTATTATTATCTTCAAAATTTGTATTGAAGAAATCCCCTCAATAATTGGGGATCTTTTAAACCCTTAACAGTGATGATCTATAATAAGATTTAGTTCAATTAAAAGATTATGATTCAAATCAAGCATGAAACCCTCCTCAGAAATAGACCTATTAATCAAGAACATACCTTAATTGCTACAATCAAAGTCTATCAATCTTCTATTTAACAAAAGGGGGTAACTGAAAATTCAATTAACTAGAACTTGCAGACTGTTAATGGGGATAAATGGTATGCAAGATAGCCTAATAAGTTAAAAAACAGTTGACTACTCAAATCCCATAGAGAATGAAATGATTTCAAACAAGAAATCAAACAAATTACTGTCAATAAGTTTGATATTAAGATCTATATGCTCAAATGAAGATCAGAAAACAAGAAACAAGAGCCGGATTCTAACACGTATTTGTTGATCTTAAAAGATTTTAGAATTGTGAAAATCAAGGGTACCTTAAAGAGGATGAGAAGTTGATGAATTGAAGTGAAAGAAGGAAACAAAATTGAGGTGGGTAGAGATCAAAATGTTTGATTGAATGAATTAATGAGTGTGGTACCTGCTTCTTTGTTCGTTCTGCCACGAAAGTATCGAGGGTAGGTGGTTTAAAATGTAAAGATAACCAATAAGTAACCGAGGTAGGTGTAGGCTATGGATCACTTTTTAATAAAAAAAATCATAAAAGGGTGAAGATTTTGGTAAGTTGGTAAAATCAAATGTTCTCGTAATCGGATCGGACATCACATCGTTCGATTTACAGGTCAGATCGAATATATTTATATTAATATATTTAAAATATTAAATAATTATTAATAAAAACTTATGCATTATAAATCAGACTTAAAGATAAAATATGATTATAATTACGTATAAATAACTACTTTAAATAAATAAACAAAAATGTATTTTTCTTCAACTTTTGTTTTTATAAAAAAGTTTTAATTTTTAAATATTTTGTTATGAAAGAAATGATTTTATTTTAATTTCGTTGTATTCTGTTTTTTATAATTTTTTTGTTTTTAAAAATTATTATTTTAATAAAAAATAGGTTCTTAATTTATTAAATTATATATTTTTTAATTTGAAAATGGTATGAGTAATAATATTAGTATTCAATGTTATTATTAATAATATAGAGAAATGTGAAAGTAAGTATAATGAGTTTTACGATTGTCTCACGCTTAGTTTGGTTTTTTATAGATAGATAGATAGGCTAAAACTCATTAAATAAATAGATTAAAGTTTAATGTAAAATATATATGTAAAATAAACATAAATAGTTACAGTATAATATTTTAATATAAAATAGAAATAAAATTATATATGCGTAATAGTTCAAGAAATAAAACAATTTATACTATTTTTTAACTCTCTTATGAGTTTCATTTTTAAACATTCGTTTTAATATTTTTATTAAAAAAATTATAAAAAATATTGTTTAAAAAAATCCAGTTTGTAATTATTTTGGTTGTTTTAAAAAGACTGTTTTAAAAGATTTCACATGTTTATGATATTTGTTTTAAAACAAAACGATTTAAATATTTTGTTTAAAAAAATTTTAGTGTTTAGAAAATTTCATATTATATAAAACTTAAGTTTTTTGTTATTTAGATTGTAGTTAAAAGATGTGATTTTTAATTTCTTTCATAAAATCTACTTAAAAATAGTTTGATTTAAAAAAATAGACAGAATTTACATTTAGTAAGTGAGAGAAATTTGTAGAAGTAATTAAATTACTATAATACCTTTTTTTGAGGGAAATTGATATGTGAATATCTAGAAAAATGACAGTGTAAAAAACATGGTTTAAAAAAAACAAGTACAAAATAAACTTTATTTTATATTAATTTATAGATTATAGATAGATAGACTAAAAACTCATTAAAGAAACAGATTAACTTTTAATGTAAAATATATATATGTAAAATAAACATGAATAGTTACAGTATAATATTTTAATATAAAATAGAATTAAAATTATATATGTGTAATAGTTCAAGAAATAAAACAATTATACTATTTTTAACTCTCTTATGTAAATAGTTTGATTTTTAAACATTCGTTTTAAGAATTTTTTTATAAAAAATATTTTTATAGAATATTGTTTTAACAAAAACTCGGTTTGTAATTATTCCGGTTGTTTTAAAAAGACTATTTTAAAATATTTCACATGTTTATAATTCTTGTTTTAAAATAAAATGATTTAAAATATTTTGTTTAAAAATGTTTAGTGTTTTAAAAAAATTCATATTATATAAAACTTTAGTTTTTTGTTATTTAGATTGTAGTTAAAAGATGTGATTTCTAATTTCTTTCATAAAATCTACTTAAAATAGTTTGATTTAAAAAAACATAGATAAGAGAGAAAAACATAACATTTAATAAGAAAGAGAAATTTGTAGAAGCATTTAAATTAGTATAATACCTTTTGGAAGGAAAATTGATATGTGAATATCTAAAAAAATAACAAATGTCAAAAACATGGTTTAAGAGAATGACAAAAGAAACTTTGTTTTATTAGAGTTTATATAGTTATATATATAATTCAATATAAGTATTTTATATTTATATTTTATAGTTATATATAAAACTCAATAATAATTATATATCCAACACTTAAATTTATAATCTGACCTACCCATTAAAATCTATTAAAAATAAAAATGGAAAACCTGGTCCAAACTAGTTCTCAGTTCAACCGTCAAACCGGTTCAAAACGGCCGGTTCTTGGAGAAAGAAACAATTTTGGGTGGATCGGACAGATGGCCCAACCGAATCCCAGTCTGACCGGCTGAATCGATCTAGTCGTGAAATCATTGCTCAAATCACACCATATATTTAATAATTATATTTTATCATGTCACATCATTGCATATTATTTGAAACAAACACTCTGTTTACTTCATAAAATAAATAAATTACAAACTAAAATTAAAATTAAAAACTACATTAAGATAAAAATAATAAAAAAATACTAAAACCAAAGATCTATAAATCAAATTCCCAAGCACGTAGCCGGGAAATTTAATGTTTGTGTTCAAGGACGTTTTTCAACATCACCCCGGGCACATCGTCATGCGATATAAGCAAAATATTCATGTTCCGGTCTAGCGTTTCGCAAAGCAACGTCTCTCGTTATAAGTCTTGTAAAACCAATTTCGATTCAGTTACTTTTATACAAAATGCTTCTCATTTCTTTTTTTACTTCATTTCTATTGTTGCTACATTTCTATCTCCCGCATCACGTTGTTGTCGCTAATGATCTCATTCAACATTGCTTTGCTAAAAGACTCCCCCGCTTTATTGCCTTTGCGTCTTGGCCCGATTGGTGTGGCGTTTTAGTCGATGTTAGGGAGGGGATTGTAACGAACTAACGGGCTCATTTGAGCTTACATGTTGGCCTAATTCCGAATTTTTTGTCATCTTTATTCCTTAAGAATTGAGTACCCTCCACATCCATAACCTCCACCGACTCACATTTGGCATGATTTCTTACCACCTTTCATGTTTTAATGCTTGTAAAACCTTTTCTCTTGTAAACTATTTTGTATTCGATTTAGGCTTTGAGAACGATATCCTCGTAGTTGCTTCAACTTGTCCAACAAGGTTTCTACATATTTAAAAACAAAATTTTAATTACACAAGTAATATAATTATAAAGAATAAAATGTAAATTTATAAAAGTAAAAGTAAAAAATTGTCGTTTGGATATATATATCCTGTTAAAACGACTCATTGTCAAGTTCATTCTCTCCCATTTTGAGTTAAGTTGATCAATGGTTTAGTTCATGCATGCCACCAACACTGATGTTAAAGTGTCGAAACACTTTCTTCCAAAATAAATCGTTTTTTTTAATTATCTCCAACTCTAGGGTATTCGGATACATAAATTCAAATTCTGCCAATGCTTCATCCTCATTTTAATACCAATGCTTGTTGGTAGCCCAAATTGTCGATTTACCTTCCGGCTTAGACTTTAGTGGGGGTTTCTTCCACACGAATCTTTTTATTTTCACTTTCATAAACTTAAAGATCATCATATGATTCCTTATGTTCTTATTTATTTTCTTTGGCTTCTTCTTCCATGTTATGAGGTGGGTTTTAAAAAGGATTTGGATGTTTTGGTAATAAGAAAATTGTGAGACTTTACGAGTTGAATCATCAACTCGCAAATTACCATTACGTTGCTCAGAGAAAACCCGACCATGCTTTAATCGCCGCGAAGCGCGAGTAGTAACCTAATTAGTAGTATTTGATTATGTGATCATCTTGTCTAACAAAACATTTTATTGTATAAACGTGATTTTTGCTATGTGGGCCATACACATGGCATGGAATCAAAAACTAATTAAAGCACACGCAGATCTCGATAATATCGACGCCTTCATCAATGGAGTCGACCCTTCTCCCCATCCCAATATTTAATTTGAGCCTCTTACCACTAATTTTTTAAGCAGAACTCTATCATAATTATTTGAGTGATAAACGTTATTTTAATTGAATTTATATATTTATTTTATAGTCATGAATTTTAACTCTCTTAAGTGAAAACTCGCTGTTAAAAAATTATTTGTTTCAACCTTGAGTATTTTGATCATAGAGTAAGACTTGAATCAAAACTTTTTCATATTTACATTTTTTTTGAACAACTGGTTAGTTGTTAGAAGTTAGTAACACCAATTTAGTAATAATTCATCACTGTCAAGGTTTGAACCTTGAACCTCCAAGAGAGGCAAAACCTCTCACCTCTTCCTTGAACCACTAGGCCAAGAGATCATTGGTTTTCCCATATTTACATATCTCGTGTATCTCATCATAACCACTTGGCTAAGGATCATTGGTGTTTGTTACCATTATTTATTATTTACTTTTACATATAAACTAGTATTACACCTACGTTTGGCGGTGGTATCGTAATTCCTGTTTTTATTATTTGAAATGTTTATGAAACAAAAAATATAAAATAAAATAAAATGTCCTTGCTTACAAAAATAAAATGTTAGACAAATAAAGGAACATGCACAATTAGCATTCACTATGCGGTATCAAAAAAAATAATTGCGGCTAGTAAAAGACTCAAGTCGAAATAGTGAAAAAAATTAACACGACTCGACAACATGCATAAAATCAATAACGATATAATATTTTAATAGTTATATAGGAAAAAATAGTAAAAAGAAATTTTTTGACATAGACCATTGTACGTTTGGGTTTTAATAAGTTGTACATAATGACGCATGAATCTATTTTGAATAAAATTTATACCAACGGGTAGAAAAAAATAATCACGTCACAACGATATATTCAAAAATTAAAAAGACATTATACATCAAAAATTATAAGAGAAAATAAAATACGATCAAAAATAATTATACACTAAAATAATATATTTTAATGAAATAAAAAGTAGAAAATGATAGATTTTAATATAATATAATAATAATATATTTGTGTACATGTTCAAAGTTTTTGATCATCATCAGAACACGTGAGAGAGTAGAGAGATGAAATGTAAACGTAGAAATAATGTTGTGTATATGCATTTAAAAAGTTGTGCATGATACATCAACATTTAGCATCTTGGTTTTTAAAGATTTAGTGATTATACGTCTAAAGACTAAAATACATGTTAAAATTATGTCTAACAATAAAACTAAATCATATTACAAAATTAATTAAAAAAATGACTAAACATATATAGCATATGTCAAACATTAAGAAAATAGTACTTAGTTTTTAAACCGTAAGTCTAGATTAGTTATTTAGATGAGACTTGTACTCAACCTCTTGGGGAGAGGCACCATACAACAAACATTGGTACTATGGGACCAATCTTTGGTACTCGTTTACTTGATCATGTTGTTAGTAGGATATTAACGAGTCATGTAAAAATACCAGCAACAAGAAAAAAACATACGCTTGAAACATACATAGGTTTTTTAGATTAAGTGTTATCTAGATAAGTTTGGAAAGGATCATAAACGGCTATTCATACAGAGCCATCGAAAGGCCCAACCAACAACCAAAACCGTACACCTTATATAAATAGAAAGCGACCATCCAGGGACCAGGATCATTCAACACAATGGTATGAACACGATGACAAAACAAACTTATTGAAATAGACCCGAAAGAAAAAAAACAATATGTGTGGATAAGAATTGTGAGTAAATAACTTTTTTAGCTTTTTATTAAACGAGCTGATAATGAATGACCATTTTATCTCTGGCACATAAATATAACAATATTTGTAATATTCAAATTAGGAAGCAACCGATTTATGTTTCAATCGAGATTATCAATTCATTCAATAATTCACAGTATCATCGTGCTGGAACCCATAAAACTTCAGTTTTCATGCTGTTTTTAACCAGAAAACTTAAGCACAATAATGATCAACCGGAAAATATGACAAATATAAATTGAAGGTTTACAACCAGAAGAAGTCATAATCTTGTTTTTGTTCAGTCTTATTCTTACTTGATCATATAATTTCCTCATATAGCGTGGAGCAAATTGGAAAATCAACTGTTGAGATTCTAACCTATGCCAAATATGGTTTAATGTTTCCTAGACATTCGGATACGCGAACCTGTTATAGCAATTTCTCCGACGTCTTGGCCTTCTTTTACTCATCTAACCGTCTTTATATCAGTTCTACAAAGAATTCAAAACCTCACCCAGAACTAGGCCCCACTGAGTCCAGTGAGTGCCACCCTGCATTCAGAAATTTCAAGAAAATGATCACCACTGCCTTAACTGCAAAAGCAAATTTATTTTTATGTCTTTTGAGATTTTTAGAAATGAAAAAGATCTGAACCTGACAGAACACGCAGAAAGGCTCTCTTAACGGTCCATCACACGAGAGTTCGCTCGTGCTGCCGTCTATAAATGTCCCGTCAGCAAAGATCACCTCGGATGCATAGCCAGCTGTCAAGCCTGCGATCGGCTTTGTGTAAGAGCTTACAGGTGAGCTTCTTTGTACAGCCTCACAGAAAGCAAGAAGCTTTTCACGGCTTCCAAGTTGTACCGCCTGAATATTAATCCCCAACAAACACTTCATTTTGTATCTTAAAGATTATAAATATAAATGATATAATAATTTTTCATAGCGAACCTGTACTATGTCGTGACGGGGTACTCGAGGAAGTGGCTGGACTTTGTAACCTTGTGTGGACATAACTTCAGCGATAAGTAAACCTCCCTTATAATAATGAAACAAGAAAGCCATTGATAAGCTATCAGAATTTGTCACAACACTCAGAGCAATGCTTATCTGATTATTACAACTTCAAACATCCAAAAAACATGATTATCTGATTCTGGTTATTCAAGATTACATAATAAGCTTTAAACTCTCGCACATCCAAACAACCCATAAAATGCCCGATGAAAACAAGAAAACCAAATGAAAATATGAAATACCTTAATTGCTTCCCCAACCATTTGAGGTGAGAGATATAATCCTTGAAAAAATGTTCTCATGATATCACCGGGAGTTGACCCGCAATCAATGCCAAGACCTGGTGCAGAGAGATGGGCTGCTGCTGCTTTTACCCATTTTTCTTTCCCTGCAACGTATCCGCCACATGGTGCGATTGTTCCACCAGGATTTTTAATTAAACTTCCTGCAATAAGATCTGCACCCTGTTTATCCGTTACCACCCAAAAGAAAACCAATCATTTGAATTAAGATACAAATAAAAAAGATAACATACCACCATTGCAGGTTCAATGGCTTCGGTGAATTCCCCATAGCAATTATCCACCATAACCATACAATTTGGATTTTGCGACTGCAATAACTTAAATCTTGTCAGGAAACTTCAAGTTAAAGGGTTATGAAATCAAACTTTCAAAGAAAAGAAAGAGGTAAAAGTACATTACATGCCTTGATGATATGTATTGCTCTAGAAATTTCATTCACACTTAAACTTTTACGCCAAGAATACCCACATGATCTTTGAATAAGAGCACATTTCGTTTGAGGTCTTAAAGCAACCTCAAGAGCATCCCAATCAAGCCCTCCATCATCTGCAAGCTGAAAAAAGGTACGTAATAAGAATTTGCATTTATTTGTTGGAAGTAGAGGTTGCAAAATAGGCAGGGCAGGCAGGTTGGGTGGCATGTGAAAACATGTTCGGGTCAAAATGAGTGATTTGGCACTCGCTAAACGGGTCAGGTTAGGTTGAACAATACTTTGCCCGTTAAAAAGGAATTTTGCCATAAATAGTTAGCATGTCAAATATGATCACCAATATCTTATTACTTGTTTAACTTGTTGACCCATTACAAATTAAAACATAGCCCGAATCAACTCATTTATAAGTAAATGGGTCAAAATTGCCACATCTACATAAATGTTGAACCAAAGATAAGAGGAAACTCACTGCAACTTCTCGATAACTGATTCCAAAATCTTTTAAGGAACCTATGCCATTGTCATCCCTGATTCCTATAACTTCCTCCAGTGTATCATAAGGAGCACCAGCAACCGCCAAAAGCTGGTAACCAAATCAACAAATACCAACGAAGAATGAAAATACGCATTAAAATACCACGAAATACAAAAATGAACTATTACCTCATCACCTGGTCTCAAGAAAGCAAAAAGGGCACAGGTAATAGCATGAGTCCCCGAGAAGAACTAAATTAAAAGTGTGTTGAGTATATCAAATTTGTACCAATAACCGTCCAAAAAAATATGATCGACTAAAAATGATAAAACCTGAGAGCGAACAATTGCAGATTCAGCGCCAAATATTTCGGCAAAAGCTTGGTCAAGGGCTTCTCGGCCCCCGGCTTCTTCATGGCCATAGCCAGTGCAACCACCAAAGTGCTAAATTAATATGATCATTAAAAAATGTTTTAGAAGGCAAGATATAACTTAATATCTTAAAGTTTATACTTATTTTTGTGCAAAAATGTTCTAAGGGGGCTACAAACATGAGATAGTGATGCTTGCATGCACAATTTGTATAGTAATGGTTTGCAGTGAATAACTTTGACATACATGAGACCCAACCCTAGCATTCTGAAAAGCTTTAAGAACTCTAGATGTATTGCGTGCCACAAGATTATCAACGGCCCTGAATTCAGGATACAAGTTATCAACTGCACTTTCAACCTGAATCAAAAGTATGCACATTAATTAATATTCCTTGAGCTAGAAGGGATAACAAACTAATATACACAAGAAGAATTGCAGTTAGCCATGGTGATACAAAGTTGATCCAAGAGACAGCATCTTCATTATTCATACTTGCAGCAACTAGACAAGAGCAAGAAAAAGGCCTAGCTCGAAACAAGCATAACTTTCGCTTTGTTTGAAGTTATAAGGCCCATAACTAGCAGACGTAAAGGTCTCAACTTTCAACTGCCCATAGGCGGTTTGGACCTGACGGAGCACCCGAATTCCATCATCTAGAGCCTCAGTTTACTGGCATTAAACAGTTTATCTCCAAATTTATCATTTATTTCGTTTCATCGCCGCATAGCCATTCAATGTTGCATCGAGTTTCCTCCATAGTATTCTTTTTATTATTGTTAATGCTTCCCCTACGCGTCACATGGATGTTAAATTGATGAAACAGATAAATAAAGAGCTTTTACTCACACTACAATTCATTAGCCTGGTAACAGTTTCGAATATGTGAAACAAAATTTACATCAATTCGTGTGAACTTTTACTGAAGTGTTTGATAAAAATCAACTGCAATGCTACGTTCTTTTTCTTGATAATTCTTCCACAAACATCAATTTCATACTAATTTAAGCTAAGTTCTAACAAAATCCACCCCAAACATCTAGTTTCTTCTTCTGTAAAATCAATCAGAGCGCAAAAATCTTACGTGATGAAAAAATGAGTTCCAAATCCACTAAACGAATGTGTTGATTTTCATATCAAAATCAGAATAATACAGAACGTTAATCTAATACAATTGCACAAATTTGAAGCAACAGCGATTAAAAAAAATGGGGATACATAGATTGGAACCTCTGGAACAAACAAAGGAGCAGGATGTTGATGATTATTAGGTATGGCGATTCGAGAGGTGGACTGTAATGGAACTACGGTTCGCGTTGAATTCTTAATCACCTTCAAGTTGATTGGGGATGTACCCAAGGATAAGATTGCCGTCATTTTTTCTTTAAAAACTCCACCTTTTTGTCAATCGAACTTTAGATTATGAACAAAGATATAGCACAATTTCTATTTTTCATTTTTTTTTTCAAAAGTGAAAGGTTAATCGTACAATTTAGTGGCTCGTTGTGTTCATCATTTCAGTAAAAACCTTTAGCATAAAAACACGCTATAATAAAATCTAATAAAATTGGAGCGTATAACATCAAGTGAACCTTAAATTCGTGACATTAAAGTTTTTTTATTTAGTTGGTTTATATTCACGCTTCATGATAAAATTATTTTAAAATACTTTTACTTCTATTTTCACATGAAACTTTTAACTAAAATTTTCACATAACATATTTATATGTTTTTTATATATCTATTTTATTTTCTTAACAAGATAAATTAGGTTTAAAATGTTTTAATACATTTATACGCACAAGATCATAAAGTTGATGGACGATATTTGTTTGCATAAGTGGAGTGTAAGAAGCTCTCATAAACATTTTTATCTTTGTAAATTTTCTAAAATATGTTATCTCATCATACATAAGATGATTTTTTCTTGTATAGATGACAGAAATTTGTTTTGTTATTTAGAACTTTATAGATGCAAAGGTAACTATAGAGCATCAATCATAACGCTTGTAAACTCATAATATATAACAATCATTCTTTTGAAATTTGAGGATTCAAGTTATGGTGATATATGTTTAAACCAATAGCAATATGCAATTGAAGGCTCGTGAACATTTTCCTCCCCTCTAAGTTTGCATTACAAGACTCCTCATGTGAGGTTTGCCTACTTGATAGAGCTTTTACTTTTTAGAGATGAGGTTTTGAGTTTAAATCCAAACAATAGTGTAATATAAAGTAATTTAAGGGGTAAGATAGGTTTGCCGTTTAAAAAAAGAACCGACCATTCTCCCCTCACAAAACGCTCACTTCTTCATAAGCTATCCAACCATACAACGTTGTACTCTACATCAACATTCATTGATCTTAATAACCTATATTACAAGGGCTCTAAAAGTTTAATTGATGATGATAAATAGTTATCCAATAATTGTATAAACATTTATGAACTTATAACATTATATTGAAACATCCACATCAATGTGGTCAAGTCCACACTCCACAAGAAGTTAACATCAAAGACATACCACCTGTCCACAAGTTTAATTTGTCATTTTTCATCCATATGCTTTCACAAAATGAAAAAGAAATAGTAAGTTTACAGGGGTGATTACACTTGATGGTAACAAAAAATAAAGAGCTTCTAATTTCTAAACAACTAAATCCATGAACATGAGATAGTATACATGAACATACCACAATTCAATGCCAACAGTTAACTCAATGATGCTATCACTCATGGTGATTCATCCTCCAAAATACCCAAAT
The DNA here is from genome assembly GCA_018326385.1 of Flaveria bidentis. Lineage (NCBI taxonomy): Eukaryota > Viridiplantae > Streptophyta > Magnoliopsida > Asterales > Asteraceae > Flaveria > Flaveria bidentis. Next base: position 22,483 of record BJCM01206471.1, on the reverse strand, counting down.
GAATCACCACTGTATGTCGGATTGCATGTGCTTACAACAAAAAGATGCAAAGTCTGCATCATGTGTATGAAACACGTTTTCCAGAAATGATCCGATTTCTGACCCTCCCTCTTTTTGTAGCAATACATGAAATCAAGGAGTTTGCTACGAGGGCAAAACTGTCCAAACCCATTAATTTCAACCCAAGATTTTTGTACAAATATGTCATTCGGCTTTCACCACCTACTACTGATTCCAACTCATTTGCCTGTACACGTGATATGGTTGTGTAAAGCTTCAAAGGTTGCTTGTCAGAATGTTGAATGTTGTTGACTTTACCATTATCATTGCACTCAGTTGTACTATCGATGGTAACCATCATAAGCCCAGTTGATTTAGGATCATCATTTGACGGGTCGAACACAACATGAAAATTCCCAAAAGCTAGATCTGGATATTTGAACAGATTTACAAGAATATCACTTACTCCAACGATTTTTCGATTGCTTTTTTTAGGTTGAGTTTGTTTACTAACATCCCTTGTAACTCTGTAAATGCGTGAGGCTTCTCTTAAACCACTTAAATAAGCACCGTGCATGGTGGCAGGGTGTTGGCGGATTGTGGCTTCACCAGCAAAGAAAAGCCGATTTCCCACATTTTCTGCAAGTATATCATAATCACTACCCGAAGAGTGCACCCTTACATGAGAGTATGAACCATAAGAAAGGGGATCCTCTCCCCATTTTGTACAAACAGATTGGATAGGATTAGGTACATCAATACCTTTTGGACCATATATACCTGTGGAAATTATTGAATAAACACAAAAATTAACTTACAAATTTTCACTTCTATTATTTATAAAAAAACACAAAAACATATCTAAAAGAATAACAGCTCAAACATGTTAAAAGTTAGGTACTTAGATAGTCAAGGACAATCGGACATTAGGCACGCTCAAAGCGCAAAGGTGAGCCTTAAAATGGCTTAGCTTGAGCCTTGAAGAATAACAGCACAAACATGTTAAAAGTAGTCGAAGGTGTTAGGCACACTCAATGCGCAAAGGGAGGGGGGGGGCTTGAGCCCAGACGTCAAAAGCTTTAAAAGCATTGGCCCGCATTGTAAACAAGTCATTTTTACCTTTTTTAGCTATTTTAGACATATCTAGGCTACTTTAAGTTGTTTCAAGCAAGGTTAGACTGTTTTGGACTAATTTAGACCGGTTCAGACAAAGTATTGGTAGATTGAAGCCTATTGTTTTTGAAAATTGTTTAGCCTCTGCACCTTGCTGAACTGAAAACAGTTTCTTTGCGCCTCACCTTGGTGCCTAGGCACATGCCTTTGGCACCTTTAACTACATAGCTAAGAGTCTGCATAAAACTTCGTAATCATTTTATTCAAAAATTCAGAATATTATTATAATAATAAGTTTTTGTAATTAATAGTAATGCATTAGTTATCTATGAAAATTAACTTCAATAACATATAGTATACTCCATACAGATCAAACCTATATGGCTTGTTTCCATATATACTAAATAGTGACTTGTTTCAAACCAGACCTATTTGATGTGTTACCAAACTCACCCGACCCAACGATCTTGCACAATCTAGGGTTAAAATTGAACTTAAAAAATGCACCTCAGTTTAGTTATAAACAGGTTGATCAAGGTTGTTCTTTTTATCTAAAATGCGTCAAATACCCAAAATTTAAGCTAGAATTACGGGTTGAAACTCTTTTATAGTCTTAGTACAAAAATCGCTATATCCAAAAAATCTGAATAAGTTATAATTAAATATAACATATTAAATATTTAAAGAACTTTTTTACAAAATGGACGAAAAAGTGTATGTGGATCAACCCAATTCAGTCAGGACATCGGAATTCATTTTAACCCATTGAGCCATTGACCATGTAATTAGAGACTTTTAGTACCTCGAAGGACACTTAAAACACGATGTAGTAAAGTGGAAGGATGTGTGGACTCAAAAGATCTTGCAGCTTCACCAGCAACCAGTGCAACAAGTACCGAACCCCCAGAAACCGTATGATATCCGTAAAACAAAAAAAACTCACCCCGTGTGAAGCTGTTCTTGCTAAGGCAACCAAAAGTATCCAAATCTTCACCCCAAAAGACATTTGGGAATACCATAGCAACCTTATTCAACAACCCAAATCCCAGTTTATCAATTGCTTCTAATTTTCGTTTTGGTAATTCAGGTATGAACTTTATGGTCCGCTTCTTTAAAACACCAAGAGGAACAGTGCATAAGACCATATCTGCATGATATGTTTGATCCCCAGAAATCACCTCAACACCTTCATTACGGTATTGAACCATTTCAACAGTTTTTTCATAAAAAATTGGAACCCCGTCACATAATGATTCAATTAATCTCCAATTCCCACCTGCAAGAAAGCAATGATCACCACCCATTTCATAAGGATCATCTTGATCCCAATAGGCAGCAGAAAGATGTGAAAGACAGCCCGCATTGGCATATTCTAAATTTGCAAAATGCCAATCTAGTAATTGCTTTTCCTCGGGGGTTGTGGCCACACTATACAGCTGTCTAAGTTTTTCAAGAACGGAGCCCAAAGAAATATTAGCAGCTGATTTACCCATAATTTGTCTAAATTCAGTAACTTTGTCTAAAAGCCTATTAAAAATAAATTCTATTTTGGAATCGATTTCATCACCAACTGGCCGACCTTCTGGATCATAAAGTGGACATTTATCTCTAACTTTATGAAGAGGAATTGAAAGCTGTCTTGCTAAAACACCAAGAGGGTTTGCATGAATACCTGTAATAACACTACCACCAAGATCTACAGCAGCATAATTACCCTTTTGACCCATCTTTTGCGTATAAACTCTTCCACCAGGTCTGTTCCTACCTTCTAAAACAATCACCTTAAAACCAAACGCCAACAGCTGACGAGCAGCAGCTAACCCAGCAAGTCCTGCACCAATGATTATAACAGACCCCTCGGTTGCTTCCTCAGGCATCTGAGCCTTAAATGGTGGTGACACACCAAAATTGATATACCCATTAAACAAAAGAAAATCATAAGCTGAATGTATCAACTGTCCATATTCATTGCTTACAGTTTCCTTTATCTCTCCTTTAGAAAGCCATGCTTGTACATTAGCTCTCCACCTTGCAAGAATATGGTTTCTAACAACAATATAGTCATTCTGCTGTTTTCCATCTAACTCACTCACTACATTAGCTTTAATCTCTTCCTCAAGCAGCGCATCAATGGGAAACCCTAAAGAAAGCGCTATCATCGCTTCTTTTTCGGTTTCTTTCTCCAATTCCTTCTTCGTTCTAAACCGTTTCCTAGACGAACTACCTAGCTGCTTATCCAAATAATCATCCATCAAATTCTCATCATAGCTTCTAGACAAAGATTTCCTTCTCAACAACCTCTTCGACCCCGGGGTCTCCATCCTACACCCCTATTCTACACCCTTCCCTTAAATCAAACTCAAATACACACCAACCAAATCCCCATCAAAACCAGATTCATCCTCTATTATATCCTTACATTCATCAAATAGTCAAATACAATGAGTCATATAACAAACAACGCCAATTTACCACAATAGTATTACATTAATCGAGATTTTGCATCCACAAGCATCTTAAATCTATAACACAATCACAAAACCCCTATTTGGTGCCAGTTTTCTTCAACTTTGACATGAAAGCATGGCTATGAAGAATCTAATTGGAGCCCTAGATAACTGTTCATCGTGAATTCATGAAGTGAAAGCTGTGTTTAAAGGAATTCAGAAGATGCCTGAGGGATGAAGAAGACATACCGTTATTCACCGGAAGTTGAATCGCGTTATCATCTATTTGAAACGTTGAGGGGGGGAAATTAGGGCTTCTTTCATGAGGGAAACCGACAGTCAACGTGAATTGGAAATTTCGTTCATTATTTGGAGGGAAATTGTGGAGATTATTGGGCTTTGGAGTGATTGGGCCTATTGGGTGTGATTCTGGACCTGGTTAAAGCCTTAAAAGTGGGCATAATAATCGGGTTGAAAACCGGTTTGAAAACCGAACCGGTTTTTTAATAAGTTAGAGTGCTGGTTTTACGAGTGGTTTGGCGTTTCTCGTGCAAGAACTGGTTTGTTCTGGTTTTTAGTAATCGAGTTTTTAACTGTTAATGAAAACCGGGTGTTAATCAAATAACGGTTAGCCGGTTTCATCATGTAGGTTTTTAGACTTTTTTTCAAACAAATTAATAACCTAATCATTGGTTTTAACATTTTGAATCATTAACCGAATTGGTCAATAACAAAGTCGTTTTCGATCCATGCGGACTCTGATTAAGTCAATCCATCATCCATTTTGATATTTTGCTCTAAAGTTATAAAGCCAGGAGCCATTCTTTGTCTTTGGATTTATTGGACTCGTTTAGATTACTGATTAGTTTTACGATGTGTTCCCGAGTTTAATAAACGAAAGAAAAAAAAATAGCGAAAGAAAATTAGCGAGATGAAAAAAATAAAGAGAAAGAAATGGAAAAAGGGAAAAGCCATTAAAATTGCATATTTCATAGTTCGAAGTAAATGAAAAAAGTTACAAAATTTATGTGTTTTGTTTCTTTTATTTTCATTTCCTTCAGTTTTGAAATGAAAGTTATAAATAAAAAATATTCTTGAAAATTTTCCTTTTATTTCTTTTTTATTTCTAAACTCGAGAACACAAGTTTTTTGTTTCATTCTATTTTCCTTTTGTTTCATTCTATTTTCCTTAAAAAAAACTAAGAAAAACTAAGGAACACAATTTTTTTTTACTTTTCATTTATTTTCTTCCCGTTCTCTAACTCGGAATACAACATTAGAATAATTACTTATTTTAGTTCTTTAATAATTATCTTACTCAATGGTGCTAGTAGATTACTGGTTCCATTTTATTTCTTCTCCACTTGTTCACAAAAGCTTCAACCTACATGCACGTAGAAAAATATAATATTATCACATGTGTTAATTAAAATGAATAATTTGTATGTGATTGTGATGTGTGTTGATGGTACGCTTAAGTGTATAAACACGAGTTATATATGAATTTCAAGCCAAACGTGTAGTTAAATCTAATTAGTGGGTGATGGGTTGAGTATTGAGTCGTTTATGTCCTAAAGTCATGATGGTTATCAAGTAATGATTTTTTTCTTGTCATTGATTATATCTATAAGTATTGGGTTAGAAACTTGGGCATTTAACAGGGAGTGAGTGTACCTTTTAGTTAGTTTAATTTACTTTTCACATGATATTATATAATTTGACCAACTATTTAAAGTAGCTCCTAAATCATAGTTTCTAGACAGTTCATATACTATTTCAGATTATAAATGACCAAATGTCACTAGTTGGGCATTTGGTCTAGTGGTATGATTCTCGCTTAGGGTGCGAGAGGTCCCGAGTTCAATTCTCGGAATGCCCCTAATTTAAGTTTTTATTTTTTTTATTTTTTTGTGTACATGTTCGCTTAAACCTATAAATAGTTCGTTATGTCTTAGATGTATATTAAAAAGTTAATGAGTTTCTTAATGAATTTCTTTAACTAATTGTAATAATCTATTTGTATTCTTATTATAGAATGAAAAATAACAATAAATAAATTATTCAAGCAAACACACGACATTTACGTAATGTGATTTACTATAATTATCAAATATCATTTAATTCGAAACTAACTAAATACATGATGCAAATTACAGTTTTGATTCAAAACTAAAGGTACAAATACTTATTTTTTCTATTTATGTGATACACAGGTGTATAATCAAATTGCATTAAATCAAAACCATGGTGAATAAGTTTCAATTATATTCGTGAGACCAACATGATTGTACTTGTCAGGTGCTGGTGGATGTTCTAATAAAAGAAAAACCGTATTCTTAAAGACAAATTATATGGGTCGTACATTATAATTCGAGGAGTTTGAGTTTTATCCTTGTGAAAGTTTTTAATTCGGTGTACTTGTAACAATACATGCAAGAATAATAATCATCTTGTAGGGTGGTGCTGATATCGGCATGTTTATAAAGGGCATTATAGGGTGTGGATTGGATATCATATTATGGATAGACTGTTGGATGAATCTAGAATCGCTCACTACTTATTTTTCGGCTTTATTTTCACTTAAAATTGTTAAAATTTAATATACTTGTGTAACCTGTGAAACTCAATAGTGATCATCATACTTTTGTCCCTAATTGAAAACGGTGGCGATCAACCATGGACGTATCTTATGAAAGATAGTTGCTACCAAACCACTTCGATTTCTTTTCTTTTCGGACGGTAAAAATCAGTGGACTTCGACTATTGACAAGTTAGTTGTTTTTCGATTAAAAGCATCAACAAAGTTTTTAAAGCTACAACATTGAGCCGGAAACAAGTCATACTAGAATATTTGAGCGCCATAAAAGGTTATTGTTTTTTTTATGGTGAGTAAAAATTGAAAAAAATCCAACTATTTCCTCCCTTGCATCTGAGAAAATTAAAGTTGTGCATGTTCTCGTGTGTGTGCTTTATTACGTGAGGAGCATAAAGAAACCGTCGAGAATATATTTGTGTATTTCCCATTTGCGCAATTTCATCATCAGCTTGATGTAACGTCTCCCATTGTTTACATTTAGCCTTAAAGACATGTTGTGGCTCGATAAAATGAGAAAAAAGTCATTTATGATCGTTCTACGGCATGTTGTTTATGAAAAACTCACCATGGCAAGTTGTTTAATCAAATATTCATATAAAGCATGGCGAAGTAAATTAGAATCATTGTGTTTACTAAGTTTTGAAAATGGATCCAAAGCTTATACTTTGAGCCAACAACACACATGTAGCCCTTATTATATTGATGTGTACACTACTATTGTTTTTGCTTATTTTAGTGAACGTGCTAATTTTTGTGGGTTACAGCTACTTGTTAGATCGTGCTCGAATAATTTTTCGTGACCGTTAAACAAAAATAGGAACAGAATTAACGAACTATAAAATGGATCGTATTTAATAGGAAAACAAGCCTCACTGGGATAGATAGGTCATATTCCACTATTGTAAATATACGAATCCAACTTGTTCGTAATTTTGATTTTATTTACGTCGTTAAAATCTTACCGGAAAAAATCAAAATACCATGCATTCTGTAAAAATATAACTCATACTATTTAGTGAAAAGTACATCACTTATTATCAAAATTGAAGCAAGTCTAATTTCCTTTTAGGTTGTTTGCATGTTTAAGAGTATGGCGATCAATACAATTAGATCATACGATGATCCAAAACATTAAATATGAAAATAAACTATCAAACCAATCTGGATTTTGGGATAACATGGGTTATTCACTTCCTTGACCCGCTTATGTTCCAATATCCAAGACCCAAATACCCGACCAACGCCCAGGTACGACCCATCTCTCCTCACATACCACCCACCCGGGTCAGAAACCCGCTCCCACGACCCACAACCCACGACCCATTGACCCGAACTCTCTCTCCCGACCCGACCCGTCTACCTGCATATATCTCCTCTTACAAGCGATTTATGCCCTCCACGAACCCTAGAAAAAATGTCCAAACCTCTATAATCGCCGGTGAAACCAGAGACTCTCCCTCCGTCAACTGAATTGTATCTCCGGCGACTTCAGCCGGCCGAGAACCACCGCCAAACGGCCTTAATCTCATAATAAGTTCTGCTAGTGCTACCGTTGTACTGCCATTGCCTGAAGTCCACCTGATCTCACTGTGATGCAGACCGATTCCTGCTTGTCTGCTCAGGTATCAATTGAATTCTATGAATTTACATACAGCATTCGGTGAGAGTGCACAATTTGGATGTAACGGATTAGGTATTTGTGAATTACACTTCGTGAATGTTCAGGCGTCTGAGTGAAATTTGTGAAATTTGAACAAGTTAAGTAATGTACTCGGATGCGAGCGTTTAATTTAGTGAAAACTGTGTTTTGCTGTTGTCTATCTCCGATAGACGCAAGTCGCAACAGTTCATTTCGTTTGATTTGGTTGCATGATTCATCTGTACACATACACTAGACACGTTTATTCGAAAGAACTAGTTCTCTTCGGTCAGGGGGTTTCCACATTTGAAGCAAAAACTTGAACCATGACTGCTAGGTCTATAGATGTATCACACCAGTATGTAATTCGGATAATTGTGATTTTGTAAAATACATTAGATGAATGTTGTAACTTGTAAGTGTCATTATAAAGCTAAAATCGGTATTTGAGGTATAGGATATTATTATTTTAAATATGAACCTGCATTATGCATATGCTGCATAATAAGATAAGAGGAGTCTTGTTTTAATAATTGCGAATAACACGGATTAATTTCTTCGCTAGTTATTCCTAATAAAGATTAAATACTTGGTAAGTTTATCATAAAAGTTAAATTCAAGGATAAGCTTTTCGACCTAGCGTCGATGTATCTTAAACACATTTTTTATTGTTACGTCTTAGACATCTGGAAGTTATCTTGTTTCGGCATGTAAGGTGAAAGTGTCATTTTAGTAACGACATTGCGCGCTCTCCTTTATTATTTCAAATTGTTTTTTAGTTACTACTAACTTCGTTACTATTATTACTTTTCTTATGTTTTTCCCCTATACAACTACTACCCTTTTGATGTTTTTTTGTACATTCAGAAAAAAATGGCATGTTTTAGGCTCCAGGAGCTCAAGGATGTCCTCAGCCAGCTTGGTCTTCCCAAAACAGGGAGAAAGCAGGTATTCGCTCTATTGCATAAGTATGTCCCTATTCAGATTTTAGTATGTATATTTATACATTACACACATATATGTGTATATGTAACTACCTACTAATTTTTATGCGCTGTAAGGATGTGCATATATTTGATGGTTTCTTTTTTGTTTCCAAATAGTAGATCTAACCATGTAATCTCCAGTGTGTGTGTTTGATTGACTCGCATTGTTTTTTTTGTTAATATTTGGAGTGTTTCGAATACGGGTGTATTTGAAATCCCCCTCATAACATATTTGGCTTCCAAACATAATTCAGATTTTAGTATGTTTTTTTATACAGTATATACATATATGTGTATATGTAACTACCTACTATAATTTATATGCGCTGTAAGGATGTGTATATATTTGATGGTTTCTTTTTGTTTTCAACTAGTGGATATAACAATGTAATCTCCAGTGTGTGTGTTTGATTGACTCGCTTTGTTTTTGTTTGTTAATATAATAATATTTGGAGGATTTCGAATTCGAGTGTATTTGAAATCCCCCTCATAACGTATTTGGCTTCCAAACATGCCAAATCCTGCACAGAACATAAGTTTACTTTTCTTACAGAGTATACATCAGCAACTTGCCAATATTTACAATATAACCCCCAATGGTAAAGGGGGATAGTATAAACCGTAGGATTGAGTGAGGAGGCTTAACACCTTAACCATCATAGTTGGAATCCAATTGTTTGTTTCTTTTAGTGTTTGTGTAGAAGGCGTTGTGGTATACGTTCTTGTTATATTACAATGTATAATACATTGATTTGGTTTTTAAAGAGTGTGATTCTTGCATGCATATGTTTTCTTTCTATGTTTTTGAATATTTGTTTAGCATGTGCTATGCAATATTTGCTTAAGTTTACGTACTTTCTTGGATTTGAATAAAGATCTATTTGTATTGAAGTTCTATACTTAAATGTGCGATGAAACAAAATCATTGTCTTAGCATTTTCTCTCTATAAGGCTGAATAACACATTGCCTGAATAGGCAATAATGAATGTTTATTTACCAAGTAAACTTTTACTGCTGCAACACGTGTTTCTTTTGTTTGAAACTAGCTGTTAGAATAGGATGAGGTCAGTCAGGAAACAATAAGTTTTCGTTGTTAGGCAACGGTTAGTTTTTGTTTGATACTTGATTGTTAAGAAATGTGGTTGGCTATTTTTGGTTTGTCTTTATTCTAACCTGTTTTTTAGTTTTCATATTTCACAAAATTGTGCATATAGACAAAAGATGGTCTCAAATTTACAATTTTGTTTTGAGCTTGTTATTAAAGACCAAGTATAGAACATGTTTAATGGTTTTAAATTAACAACGTTGAGGAAACTACTGTTTTTGGCACAACCTCATCAATTTTTTTAGTATAAGCCTGAATGTGGTTACCTACTATAACGAGAGTAGACAAGACGTAATTTTGAGCACTGAAAACAGCAGAAAGTGACAGCTAAGATGTGTTGGTATGCTCGTTGGGCATTTTCTAAATTGGTGCATCATGCGTGACTGTGTCTGTGTGAACTCTCAAATCATCAGTGTTGGGCTATTCAATGGAAATTTATTTCTTCAACGGATTTACGGATGATATTATACCACACTTTGATGCTGGTTGGTATCTATTTGGTACAAAATCTTTGCATTTTTGTGATTGTTTAAAACCCCTATTAGCTGCAATTTGTTTACTAGGTAAACTTCTATAACATGCTCTTGTGGTTGGTAGGGTGGGAGCGTGATGTCTGGCTCAATCTGGTCTTTTTGTTTCTCCCGATCTAAGTTTGCTGTACTAATTTGACCAGTTTATACAGTTCAGTTACATGGGATTCATTTATTTGGAATCCATATTTTTTATTGTTAAGTAAGAGTTAGGTTTTGTCGAGTTTTAGCTTTTAGTGTCTGTCACTCTGTCCAATAAGAGGACATGAAAATCATGCAGGTCTCTGTTATTGTGTTAAGTTGACTCAAAAGACACTCGTATTTTGTGTTAGTGTAGATATTACCTTTTTCTTTTACAACTTGACATTAACCAGTTTCAAAGAATAAAGTATAGTTTCTCAAGGGCATTTATTGCCACATAGTATATTCTTAAGGTCTGTGCACATGCCTGTATACTTTCTCCTTGGTGCGTAGGAAACTGAGAATGAAACCTGATGTGTATACTTTAAATCTAAGATTACTTTTTCAGTAGGTCCTGAACAAATTGTATAATGGGAAATAAGAGAAACGCTTCATGATGAACAAAATTGGTCTTCTTTCAAGAGGCAGGTCGCTCTCCAAACGATGCTTAAAAACCTTAATCCAATCCTACATTAATCATCCTAGTCGGCTAGTCTTATTGCTCTACTCATTCTTATGTAAACTACTTTAGTTAAGGAAATTACTTTAGTTTAAGACCATACACCATTGAGAGCTGAAAAATGAATTTGGCTTATGCCACAGACTCCCAAGGACAATTGCTCATTGTCTCCTTTCATCCATAAATGTTTCTTTTGGGTTTGTCCTTCCACACGAATACCAATGCATGAATTGATGCCCCATAAATTATATAAAAACAGTAAATGAAAATGATCATGTAAATTGCGGGGCCTAACTAATAGATATATGACAATTGTTTGGATAAATGACTGCATGGATTTATCCATAGAAAGTACTCAAGTAGTATTATTTAAAAATTGACATGGTATGATGCGGCAGTGTTATGGACATTGCGTTGCATATTAACAATATCTTTGCATATATATATTTACAGTTAAACTGATGCATGAGCTTAATATTTCACTTGAAACTGTTGATATGTGAGTTTTCAATTTTTGATTCATGTGTGTTGGAGGATACGAGTTATTTACAATTGAATATGACTCCTTCATGTCTTGGATTATCATTCTCCGGGTGCACCTTATTATTTAAAATAGATTTATATCTTATGCTCTTCATGGTGCCAAAGTCTCAATATTATTTGTTTAAGCTTTTCTATTATTGACTTTATTCTCCCTTTTTTATTAAGTATATAACAAGTTTGATTTAATGTATATCCATGTCTTTATAGGATCTCATGGAGAGGATACTGACTTTGCTTTCTGATGCAGAAGGTAGGGCATTGGCGTTTCTCTCTCATTATGGGCCTCTTTCCTGAAACTCACCATGATTTTTTTTTCTTTTTTTATTTTTTTGTATCATTTTTAGTGCCCATTTGTTTGTGTGTTGCTTGAGTTCTCTACAAGGCGGGAATTTTCATTACATTTTCACTTTAGGCCTTTGATAATCTGAAACGTACTATGAAAATTTGTTTTTATGGAATCTAATTTGCTCTCTTTTTTTATTGGTTCGTTGGTTCAACTGCCTGTTACTTCTTATCTTTTTAAGTTTTTTTGCTTCTTATTATAGCTTTCTCTTATATTTTTTCTAGCATCAGGTACTCATGGTCAAAGTTCACGGAAGAACAAACTTATTCGAAAGGAGGATGTGGCAACGATAATTGATAACATTTACAGGTTAGTGTTTATTTTCTTTATTCTCAGATTGACATGCCAATTAATCATTATTTTTGTAATTACTTATGAGTGAAGATTTCACTGTAATAAAATTATATGCTACCATCTTATATGTATATATATGTTTTTGCACAGCAGTTGTTCATACCAGTATTTATATTTTTTGCTGTTTCAGAAAATTGCAGCATACAGGGGTGATTGCTCCAGTAGCTGGTGGAGAAACAGTCTCTGACGCTAGCAGCATTTCACCTAAAGAGGAAATTGTGGATCAGAAAGTTCGTTGCCCATGTGGCAGTCCACTGAAAACAGAGTTCATGATTGAGGTTTTTATACCGCTTTTTTGGATAAACATATTCTGAAAACAAGTTTTGTGCATTTTAGAGGTTATTTGTTATCATGACTTCTTTTTAATCTGCAATTGTTTCTATTCAGTGTGCAAATTCACAATGTAATGTTTTGCAACACATTCCTTGTGTTATTATCCCTGTGGAGTCTACTGAGGAAGCTCCACTTGCTCACTCCCAGCATTATTGCGAGATTTGTCGAGTCAGTAGATGTGACCCGTGAGTATTATATTATCATCTGTCCTCTTATTTATGTGAACCAGAATATTAGGAAATTACAAACTTATTAACTAACATAAAGAAAAGACAAATTGGATTTTAATAACCCAATTTATGACTCATTAGCTGATAATAATCCATACTAGTAAATTTGCTAATGATAATCTCAATTTTCATCTTCGTTGCCAAGAGCAATCCTAGTAGCATAATCACTATTGATTTACACTTGATTTTCGCTCCATTTCGCTATACGTTTTCATATTTCATTCACATTCATCATCGTGAGCAAAGTCGAGTGGAAATCAAGTGTAAATCAATGAATGATTAAGCTATTAGGATTGTTAGTGACAACAAATATGAAAGTTAAGATTATCAGTGGCCAAACTAATAGTATGGATTATTATGAGCCAATATATCACAGTTTGGATTAACTAAAATCCAAGTCGCGTAAAGAAAAATATATTAATGAATTAATAGTGAAGAGAATGATGCAGACCTCTGGAACTTTGAGAAGTAACACCATATTGAATTTACGCATAAAAACAGTTGAACACTTGAAATGTTTTCTTGACAATCCTGATTTGGATAACAATGATTGAGTAGGTATTAAAGATTTTTGTTTTGGTAATTTTGTAATTATTTCCGTTGAGGAAAATCTTTACATGTGCTGGCTCAATAGTTCTTGATTGTTTGTTAATGCTAATGTGGATCAGTTGACGTGGTTTTTTCTTTTTGTAAATTTATTTGGTCAGATTTTGGACGACTTTGGCACATCCTTTATATCCTGTAAAGCTTCTTGCCTCAAATATAACAAATGATGCGTAAGTTAATTAGTTTTGGTATTTTTTTGCTAGGAATTACTTATTGTACTAGAATCCTGACTTTTTGAACTGTTCTTTTGTTAATTCCATATTTGTCTTTAGTAGTTCACAGCCAATACAGACTGTGGAAACAAGCTTCCAAATTACAAGAGCGAATGTGCATATGCTGGAGAATGCAGGATATGATGTACAGGTGGGCTTAATTTAATTAAATCTAACTGAAAAGTTTTTTTTTACTGGTTGGATTGATATATTTATAATTTTTTGTTTTCTCTTGTTCAGGCATGGTGCATTCTTCTCAATGACAGTGTTCAATTCAGGATGCAATGGCCTCAATATCCCGATCTGAAAGTCAATGGTATGTTAGCTTTTTCATTATCTAAGTACCATTTAACTTTTGTATTTTGTACTACACTTGTTAATTATAATTGTTCCAAATTGGAGTGAGACATATTGACGGGAAACTGAGGAATACGATGATGGTGATATCACCAATCATGATAATGACTTCTAATTATTATTTATTGTTTAAAAAAAGCTATTTATTTTCAGGAATCCCTGTCAAGACAATCAACCGACCTGGATCAAAGAGGCTTGGAGCCAATGGTCGTGATGATGGTCCATCAGTAAGAAATTATTCTCAGACTTGCTTTTTATTACATTTTACCTTTACTGTATTTTATTTTAACATACTCTGTTTTGATTTGTCTTTTCTCAGATCTCAGTGTTTCTAGTGGAGGGAGTTAACAAGATCACTTTAGCTGGTTCTGATGTTCGAACTTTTTGCTTGGGTGTGAGATTAGTTAAGCAAAGAACTGTTCAGCAGGTACCTTCACTTGTTTCTCATTTAGTGTCAGTTCTTACTGGCGATATAATTAAAACCATGGAGTTACTCATTGACATAATTTTTTTAATTCACACATAAAATTTTGGTAGGTTCTTAACATGATTCCTAGTGAAAAAGAAGGTGAATCCTTCACTGAAGCGGTTGCACGTGTTTGTCGTTGCATTGGTGGTGGAATGACTGCTGCTAATGATGACAGCGACAGTGATTTAGAAGTTATAGCAGATAATGTTACAATTAATCTTCGTTGCCCCGTAAGTCTTATCAAGTTTGTATATATGTTAAACAAATTGCTTTTTTGGTGACCATGAGAACATGTTTTGGTAAATTCATGAGCCTGAAAAAGATCCTGCTAACTAGTGGCACTGGGCAACGCTCACCTTACGTTGGGCATGGGGCCTTAAAGGGTCACAACAAAACATGTATAGTTGTTAGTTGTATAAAGTTTGTCTTTTGTTGATCAATACAGATGAGTGGATGTAGAATGAAAACTGCAGCTAGATTTAAAGGATGCATTCACCTTGGGTGTTTTGATCTTCATACACTTGTTCAAATTAATCAGCGGTCTAGAAAGGCAAGTTCTATACTTAACTGTTAAATTACCCTTTTCTTAAGTAGTTTGCATTAGACAAATCTTTTTTTTTTTTCAGTGGCAATGCCCCATATGTCTGAAGAACTATTCATTAGAGGACATTATCATTGATCCCTATTTAAATCGTATTGTGAAGATGGTATGTTCATATTTAGTTCATGAATATCCTGATTCTAAATTTAAGGTACCTGATTATAACTTCACTTGTGTGAAAAGATGCAACCTTGTGATGAAGATGTAACTGAGATTGAAGTGAAATCTGACTGTTCATGGCGTGTGAAAATTGGACGGCCGTTTATGGATCTTGAAAGATGGCACACGTCAGATGGAACTTTGTGTGTTTCTGAAGTTAATGTTGGTTCCAGTATTGGGGCTTCTGGTGTAAAAAGTGAGCACCAATTAGCAGATGGAAATGAGGCCGGTGTTTCAGAATATATGACAGATGGTGGGCAAGAGGTAATCTCAATGAGCAGTGGTTCTACTGACAATATGCAGGAAGACGAGATCCAAAGTATGAATCATGATGTTATGTTGGATTCTGCACCATACAATCGTAACCCAACATCTGGAATCACCAACAGAAGTTCTTCATCATCATTAGATCAAAATATCATTGTTCTTAGTGATTCTGAAGAAGAAAACTATGATGCGGTTTCTGCAGCACCTGGCCCACCTACTGGTAGTTTTAGTTCACTAACAGCTAATCCCGAAACCCCTGATATGCACATTGAAGATGCTGTATTTCCAGCGGGTATGCCATTTTATACAACTTGTTCTTATTCTTAATCTCATTTAAAGCACAATCATATTAAACGTGAATTGTAGTCACTAAATTTATTGATTTGACCATGTGTGTTGCAGCATCAGCGGGTCCTAACGGAGAAGCTGAATCTAGTCAGACGAGTAATAACAAACGTTTAGTTGGGCCAGGTGGCCCGTTCACATTTCCCCGCCAGCCCAGGACTGTAAGAAGGCAGCATGCAACAAAAGATGTATCTGGAGACTAGAAGGTAATAACGCCTGACGGTTCACGGTTCGGTTTTGGCGGTTTAATGACAGATGGTTTTGGAACTTGAAACTGGCACTTAAAACCTTAGCAGCTGTTTAACCTTCTTTTTTCCCCTTATCAATTTTGGAATATGCAATGTGTAGTATCATGCTGTAAACCATTTTTATCATTTTATAAAGTCTAATACAAAATAATGATAAAAAGGTTTAAGCTGCCATAACGAAACCATTAAACCATTAAGACCAGTCGGTTTCGTTTATTGTTTTCTGAGACCGTAGTTCTCAGTCGGGCCCATAAATCTGATCAAAATTTGCTAACCCGGACCGTGAAACCCCTATTTGACTGGGCATTCTGTTTCGTGTTTACCCGGCAGGTGTCCCTGAGGTGCAATGTAATTGAAGTGTTGCGGTTTGTAGAGGACCGTTATGATATTTTACAAATGGAGGTATAGATTCATCTTTTTGGTAAAATAGTTGGAAGAAATGTTTGAACTTGGTTCTTCCAACAGTTTTGTAAATCCTGATGTCATCTTGTGCATATGTACACCTATCCTTGCATTATGTTTTCTTTCTGTAGTTTTTTGTTAGCTTTTTGTAGGACTAGAATTGTGCTATTGATAAGTTTATATATTATAGATCAAAAGGGGGTTTCAGTTTAAAATTTTGATTTTATACGATAGTTTTAAGCTATTATATTAAAAGATTTAAATAATTTGGTAGTAATCATCATTACGTTAGTAATCGGATGACAATTACATGAATTGAGTGGTAAATGATTTTTAAGGTAAACTTTTACAAATGTCTTTCTAGTTAAAGCACGTAACATTGGCCAATATTGTTTTTTTCCTTAAAATTTGTGGTCGTAGAAATCCTATCTAAAACATATTAAAAGGCACCTACTTTTTTAACTTATTTATTAAAAAGAGATTACATATTATATAGATTTGGAAGAGTAGTTTTGTTTTTGTTTCATACATTTGGGTATGTTTATTTCAGAATGTAAGCTTATTGTTTAAGAGATCACATTTCTTTACATTTACATAAGGTACATAAGAGTAAACAAATGAATGTAAAAACCTCTAGGGTTCACATGGATACAACCTCTAGGGTTCCTTTCCAATTCCCATATATGTTCACAGTGAACCACCATATGTTAACATATTTAGAGGTAGAAGGCTTGCTCTGATGGACTTACCAGCCGGAGTTCGAGAATCCGGCCAAACTAGGCATTGCAATGCCGGCGATGGGTTTCTCAACAATGTTGACTTTCAAAATCATCCATATATTAATCTGGTCGTAAAGTAGTGTACTCACTTAATAAATGTACTGGGTTTAAATTCTGTAAAGTGAATATGATGATTTTAAAAGCAAAGTAGGTGTACTATAAAGTGTGTAATTAGAAATGAGAGGTGTTAATTTTACATTTGAGATGTTAGAAACATATTGATTGGCGAGAAAAATAATGCATGCAAAGTACTTTCGATTTTCTCTGACGCTACTAGGTAGGACATGAGCGGCCTACACTGACCCCCGACATATATGGTCTTAGAACAATGTATACCAGAAGAAGCAAATAGGTAAGAACTAAAGAAATCTTAAATCTTGAAAACCCTAATCGTTAAACAAAAGAACTATTTTTGAACGGCAATATACAATCCCGCTTCGAAGGATGAATATTATTTTAATCAAGTCAACTTATATGTTTCTAAGCCCGTACCACACCCCGAAGGCTCTAACATTTTCAGAAAAAAACTCACAACCAAAAAAACCTTCTGACTCAACTTTGAGTATAATTTGCTCATAATGAAACTCAACATCAAAACCTTTCTATAAGTTTGTTTTTGTTATCTCACATCAATCAAAATGATTTAACTATAAGTATTTAGTATCCTTGAAATTTAATGTTGAACCCAATAGGGTAAGCTAGTTAAGATTAAGTATTTAAGTTAGCTTTGTCTCTATATATGATCATGTCCATGAGTTGATTTAGAGAGAAGAACACATATGAGGTTTCTAGCTCTGATACCATAAACGATTTTATACCCTTGTGTCACAACAATTCATGTATAACATAAAAGACATGGCTGACCCTAATGCTCAACCATAAAGGGGTAACACAAAATCACATACAATTCTTATTATTATCTGAAAAAGACCAAATTAGATTCAATATTAAGACAAACAAGCAATCTGGTGGTCTACAACCTAACCAGAAATTTAAAGATTAACCAGAATCCAATCTATTAGATCGATCTAGAGACC
This sequence comes from Flaveria bidentis, assembly GCA_018326385.1. NCBI lineage: Eukaryota > Viridiplantae > Streptophyta > Magnoliopsida > Asterales > Asteraceae > Flaveria > Flaveria bidentis. The sequence goes on along the minus strand of BJCM01206471.1, from coordinate 4,141 downwards.
GCGATGTAAGTGCAAGTTCGGCAAATATGTCCTCAACTTTACACTGTCTATGTATCTTTCAAAGGCAAAATAGTTAATTTGGACAGAATAACCTAAACAACAACCAACAAGACGCATTAATCATAGCACCACTTTAGTTAAATGTCTAATTGACATCTAACTAAACTATGACAACTATATTCTTAAAAATCATCGTACATGCATTTATATAGGCAGTACAAATGTGCATGAGGGTGAATACCTCATACCTTCATGCTGAAATCTGAATGGTCTTTTTGTGTTTACGAGTACGTATACTAGCACCCTATTGTCTCGTATCGTAACAACGACGTTATAGCAGTCAACAAACATCAATGTTCAGTCAAGCATATATCTGATGACTATTATGATGAAATGAACAGTAAAAAAGATAGCAACATTTAATATAAGTTACTTGCTTGCAGAATGCATATGTTTATTAAACACGGGGTAGGTTGATATTTGATAACTACATTCAATGCTTATAGTTATATGCTTTTCAAACCAAATCCACATCATCACCATCATCATCATCATCATCATTATCATCATCATCATAAGCATGGTCATCATCATACATTATGGTAATGATAGTGGTGATGTATGCAATATGCATGTATGTGAGAAGATGATTATGGGTAAGTTTTAAGAGTGGCACCACAGAAAGTGCATACAATGGCCTTGCAAGATCTCCAGTAGATTGGTACATAGCAGAATCTTGTTTGGGTTATGATCTCCGCAACACTCGCTCCTCGTCGGCATCGCGAACACGATCCCGCCACTGGTTTTGTGCTTTTGATCCTTCGTTTTTGATCCACTAGAAAGCAAAATACCACCATATGTATGTATATATCTCAAGAAATATATGTAGAGAGAGAGAGAGAGAGGTAGATAGAAATGTAGATATACTAATATGTTTTGATGTTTGTAGAGTGAAAATGATGGATGTACAAATATACAATTAATACAAAGGAGTATTAATGGTCGAACCGAATTGGGCCGAAAATATAATATGATGTTGGAAAAATGATGTTTTTTTGGGGCTTTTTTGGACCAAAAGCATTTGAGTTCAATTTGCTCGTTGTTGGGACTTAATTTTAATGGGTGTTTGCTATTGGGTCATTGAATAATGTTGAATTGTTAACTCTTTCAAGTATTATTTAAGACTTTCTATAAATAGCAAAAGCTATTCATGTATAAAGTTATTTGTATAAGTCTAAGAATCAATCACACTAACATTAGAATTATAATTATAAGTAAACTCTCTTTTATTATATTATTTATGGAAAGTAAATCAAAACCGTAATACAATAACTCTCTTGAGTCTTGATATCTAAACCTTCAAACTTGATTGGTATTTGTAAGAGATCAAAACTTCAAGTATCATAAATCTACTAGAACTCCTAATCAGATTATAATTCATAATAGTCTAATACATCTTATCTAGAGATTTAAATAAAAACATATCCCTAATACCATTTTGGATCATCACCCACTTAGGTACCCGGACCGGATCAGAACCCGATTTGGATCCTAACTGCGAAATTAAACCAACAATTTGATTATCCTAAATGTAATATTAAATTCTAATCTCTTGAACAGTTAGTTTTTATTAATAAAAAAGTCAACTTAAAAGAAATTAAGTTAAGTGAGCTGAATGAGTCATACAACTTAAAAGTCAAGTTGTACTTTATTTTGTATAACAGCCCTAAAATCTATATTATAACACTAATGCCTCATGTGAGGCTCATGGGGATAACTTCAGATGCACTGGGGCAATTTCTTTTTGATCAAATTGTACTTCAATACACAAATCATTCTAGATCATCTCATTAGTTTGAAGATTTTTATGGAACATATATCCTGTTTATTATGAAAAAAATCAAATTTTAGATTAAAATTAACGTGTTTAGACTTTCATGTCAAATACCCACTTTCTTGATTGAAATTGTTGTATTATATAATCATGAAAAGTTTGACTTGTTTATGTATGTATATATATACATATTATGTTTGTACGATTAACATGTAAAACATGTAAAATAAAAACAAAGGATTTACTAAAAAAAGTATGTGTAAAATGCAGGGCCGTATTTGAGAATATGCACAATGAGTGATCGTACATGACTCATGTTCTAAAGGGGGTCATATTTTATTATTATTTTTCCTTCAATTTAGATACCAAAGATAGGCAAACATATATAAAAAAGATATAAACTTATTAGTAATTACATGTTAAAGAGTGAGTTCAATAAATAAAATAAAACAAATTATAGAAGGCTTCAACCGACACACTCAATCTCTTATTTTTAATTCGCAAAGGACATTCGAAATCTCAAAGACAACCTATGTGAAAAGGGTTGTTAACGGGTCAAACGAGCTCAAAGTTACATGAGGTTTGTTGTAATGCATAAATGATTTAAAAAATTGCTAAAAAAATAGATTATTATTGAAAATATATGAAAGTCTAATTATTTATAAAAAATGATTAGGGAACATACACATTGAGCTCTCGGTTCATCTCTATACGTACCTATTTTGACCTACTGAGTATTATATTTGTAATTTCCTTTTTAGTTGATATATTCGGTTCTTAAGTTTGCCAAAAGTCTTTAGAATATATTAATGTTTCAAATAATTATGGATCAGAAAAGTCAAATTTCAAGACCAAAAAGTCAAATTAAGTTCGCAAAAAAGGCACCATATATAACAGGCACTTTAAAGTCTAAACGCCAAAAATTGACTGCTCTAAAAACATCATTTTCATTTGAAATCATAGCGTTTCATTTTGATGTATAAAATGGTTGAATTAATAAATATACATTATTGACACTAACTATTAGTAAATGACCTAGTTTATGAATTATAATCACATTTATGAGTGTTTTCAAATGAAAAGTTTATATATAATACATTAATACGTTAATAAAATAAATTAAATAGTTTGGTATAGATAAACACGATATGAATTTATGATAACGTTACATATGATAAAGAAAATTTATGATAGTAGATGTCCACATGCATTCAAGAAAAATAAATGATGGCATGGACATATCTTACAGTAGTTGGGGGTCTTGATAATATTCTTTTGGTATCATATATAAGATGGGCAACAATCTAAGTTGTCGATGTATTATTCTTGAAAATATGTTATTTGATAAAAGGATGGTAACATATTCATTACAATTATTTTTAATATGATTCAAGTTTAATACTTGTGAAAATTCAGATAAAAAATCACAAATAAACAATATTCGTTCTTCGTGATTTTTACAACTATGTATTTCTCCCAAACTCTAGTTTTTTGTTGATTGCTAATGAACCCAACACTAGAATTTTGGAAATATTTAGAAACATCATAATTATTGATTATAACTACTTGTGTGAGCAGGTTTGATTTTAAATAAATATGTAGCGTAAGAAAGAATTTCGTTATGTGAGTTCTTTGTGATTTTGAACTGATTCTGGTGTGGAGTGGAACTTTGTGTTAACTTGTGTCAAAACCCTAACTTACAACCATATATTGATCAAAATCATCATTAGAAATTATTTGGATGGTAATGTAAAGTTTAGGTTTAGAAAAGCATGGTTCTGGCTTAATATGATTCAAAAAACATGGAAAGTTATTGACAAAATTGATTAATTATGGTTTCAAATGATCAATAACACTCCCATAAGTGTTTTTTAACTCAAAAGTTAACATGGAATGTGCCGTCCTCGAGAATTATCAAAAAGCTATAGGCCCTAGGCGAGTAAAGAAAAACGGGCCATTTAATATATAAAATTTTGCTTCTTGTATAAGTAGAAAAAAATGAAACCTTAGTTCGATCGATCCATCTCTTTAACCTCCTATGTTCCGATCATTCTTTTACCGCTCCCATCCCAAATCGCAAGTTATTTTGTTTAAGTTTTAAAATGGATTTATCTTCTAGTAATAAGTAAATGATGGAGAGCTAAAATAATTACAATTTTAATGGGCTTTAATGTTTGGCAGACTTAAGATAATTAGATTGTTAATGAGTTTAAGTGTTTAACAAAGTATAAACTAACGAGGTAAAAAGAACTCTCGATCATTTAAATAATTTTGAAATCCAAAACATGTATACATTATAGTGTTTTC
>BJCM01206470.1:0-14372 GCA_018326385.1 Flaveria bidentis | reverse complement strand
TTAAATTATATATATATATATATATATATATTCTTAATTTGAAAATGTTAAGAGAAAAATTATTAGTATTAATTATTATTATTATTATTATTAATATTAATATAGAGAAATAAGAAAATTAGTTGATAAGACTTACAATTGTTTCATGTTTATTTTAGTTTTTTATAGATAGATATATAGGCTAAAAACCCATTAATTAAACCGATTATAGTTAGTAAAAACACGAACAATAAGATTATAATATTTTAATATTAAATATAATTAAAATTTATATATACGTAGTAGTTCAAGAAATAAAACAACTATACTATTTATAACTCTCTTATCTAAATAGTTTTATTTTTAAACATTCTTTTAAGATTTTTTTACTAAAATTAGTTTTTAATTAAAATATTGTTTTTTAAACTATGATTTGTAATTATTTTGATTGTTTTAATAAAACTGTTTTTAAATATTTCACCTTTATATTTTTTAGAAACAAAACAATTTAAAATATTTGCTTAGAAAAGGTTTAGTGTTTTAGAAAATTTATATTATATAAAATTTTTGTTTTTTATTATTTAGATTTAATTAAAAGATATATATTTAACTTCTTTAATAAAATATATATATTTTAAAAATATAGTTTGATTTCAAAAAATCTAGATAAGATAGAAAATTATAGCAATTAATAAAATTAATTTTTAATAAGAAAAAGAAACTTGTATTAGTATTTAAAATACTATAATACTTTTTGGAGGGAAAGTCAAGTTGTGAATATGTAAAATTTGATAAGTGGCAAAAAATAGGTTAAAAATTGACAAATGGCAAAAAAAAATTCTTTTATTAGTATTGATAGATTATGAAAATTAGTTTTTAAGAGTCATTAGCACAAATTTCGGGTACTTTCTGAAACCTTTGAACCATATATTGCTAGTTAATGGTTAATTATTAATTTCTTACTTTTTTTAGTATTGCTATAATTATATCTATATTATTTTGAAAATTATTTGAGGAGAAGAGAATGATAACTTCATCATGGATTTAAAACACCTACGACAAGTTTTATCTAGATTTTGTTGGGTCTATAACTGATATATCCTTTGGTTATTTAGTGGCGAATAAAACCATGTTATAATCTGTTTATTTAAGAACAAAGCTTGAAGAGCGAGGTATTTTTGTTAAATTAAAAAAGAGTGAGACATGTTTCTTTTATTGATAGATACAAGACATGATTAATAGAGTTGGACCAGTAATAAGTATCTTTCATTAGTAGATATTTTTGTTTTAGGATTAATATCTGGTCTTCCATGAGACATAATAAGGGAATTATTGATCTTTTGGTTGTTAGGAGCATGGTTTTGAAAAACGGACCGGGCCGCCCGGTTCGACCGGTTGGACCGGGAACCGGACCGGGGTCCGGTTCGGTGTTTAAAACCGTTTTACTGTTGAACTAGTGGTCGGACTGTTTGAATCGGTCGAACCGGCGGTCGGACCGGGAACCAGACCAGTTGAACTGGTGGTCGGACCGATTTTAAAAACATTGGTTAGGAGCAAGGACATGTGAAAAGGTCTCTATAAATACCTAATTTATAGGTTATGTTTGGAGTTTAGATTCACCTCCAATGCTGTTTTTGTATTCATTAGTTGATGCTACCACTGCCCTTGAAATGTGGAAATCTCAATATCCATCATTTCCTAATCCTAAGCCTGATGAACCTCTAGCATCATCGTCTGGGTTTCAGCCAACACTCGTAAAGTATTTCTGTGCAATATAATTGCTCATAATTTTTTTAACCAATGACACCCAGAAAAATTTTATTGAAGCCTTTTTAGTTTTGTATCATTTTTATTTATTAAAAGTAAATAAACAAATATTGATCTGATTTTAAAAGTGTAATGTATTAATTACTAAACAAATTACCGACTACACTATAACCCACCACCAATCACTTATAACCCATATAGCCAAGGTCACTCGTTTTTAAATTTAATATTCATTACACAATTACCCTTATTCATAATCCTCTTTATCAATCAATCATTTGAGACCACAAATATATATATATATATATATATATATATATATATATATATATATATATATGTTTTGAGTAGTAGAAGAAGGTCAATTTCAAGTTATTTTTCAGAGTTGTAATGGCTCCTCCCACCGCTACAATTGCTCCTCTAACCACAACCTCAACTTTTAGCCAAAATTTAAGGTATACTTAAACTTTTTTACTTGATAAATGTCTTGATTATTTACATTTTTATACTAAATAAAAGTCTTGATTATTTTGGATTGAATGTTTTTTTGATAAATTGCATCTTAGATAATTTAAACTATAAATTTAATATTTGAATATTAGTCATAGTTGGTTATTGGTACTTGGTAAGTTGAAACTTGTTTGATAATTTGTGTTTTAATTTTCAATTTAAGAAAATACGAAAAGCTAAGTTAAATGTTATCTAACTAACGCTCTCGAAAAATAGTTTGGATGCGTTTTCATTAGAAATTTGCTAACAAAAAACAATTTCCTCTTATCATCTTAATTAAATAAATAAAACTAGAAAGACAATATTATATAAAGATGCATGTCCATCGAAAGTTGATAATTTTCCCTAGTAAGTGATTAATAGTAATGTAGGATGTGTTTTACTCACTAATGTTAAAGGTTTGATCGGTGGGATGGATTTTTTCTTGTTTTAATTTTTGTTTTTTTTGCTTGTGTTTTAATATGGTTTGTTTTGGGTGTGGGTTCGAGATTTTGGGGTGAGGTTTTTTTGTGGGTTTTTGGTATCTAGACACGTGTCTATGATTTGTAAGGTTCCTTGACTTTGTCTTTCTCCGGGTTCCTGATTTCTTTCTTTCGTTATTGATACCCTGACGTTCTCGCTATTAAGGTTTGGGTTTTCTTTTTGTTTGCTCTTTTCGAGGCTTTTGATTTTCATTGGTTTTCTATTTTGGATTGTGTCGCTTTCTTGCGACTTTGATTTTCGTTTGTTTTGTGTATGGTGTTGGCCTTTGATTTAGTTTTTGGGTTCTGCATGTTATGGTGTGTTATGGATTTGGGTTTTGGTATGTTTTACTTTGTGTATTTTACTAATTTTATGGTTTTGAACCTTAATTTTGATTTAGGGTTACATTAAAACTCGTATATGCGCGACAACGCTCACGCCAAAACCTAATTTTACTTAATAATGTGAATTCTAGATGTCGTAAATATACCGTTATAGTTTCTTCAAGGGAAAATCAATATTTCTTGAATGCAATCTCATTAGTTATATAATGACAACTCATATAAAACAAGTGTAGTGAACGATTGTAAAGATATTATATTTTTACTATGCATTTTCTAATATTGTAAATTTATTATATGAAACGACTTGACTAAAAATCTATAATTGATTGATAGACAATCAAACACTAAAAATTAACAACACCCACGGAAAAATTTCCAAGTCCACCACTTATCCTAAGTTTAGTCGTTTGGGAACCATCTTTTACAACTATAATCGTTCCTACATAGGACTTTACCTCTTTATGTTCAATTCATTTGTTATCTAAAAAGTTAAAACAACAAAAGATATCACAATAAAACGTATTACAAGGTCTTATATAGAGTGATCATATCTGCTACTAACAGAAGCAGTTACAATGACTCATAAACTTACAACTATAGCTAGCAACATAAGACTATTACTAATAGTTAACTTTGACTATCTTGATAGTCATTCATATGTTAAATACTTAAATGTGAGCCCTCACTATATTAATGCATATAATGTAAGCCTTATAATCTTATGGTTTTGCTTTAATCGCGGGTTGTTAAAGAAGGGAAGGTGAACCGGGATAGGTGGTTTCTAGCGAAGGTAGATTGTTAAAAATCAACATGTGATCGCGCATTAAACATAGAATAGCAATATTTGAAGTTATGTACATAATTGTAATTCGGCACCACAAGTAGAAATAGACAGGGGTCACCCAACAGCATAAAGATCACGTTGAAATTAATTTTTTATAGGCTGGGGACCTATTACAATTACCTTTGACCCATATTAACCTTCTTTCAATTCCTATCACATGGGAGATCCAATTACTTGTCCCTTCAACATTCCCCACTAGATATATACAATCACACTCCATTATTGGGGTCCATAAGATACTCGTAACGGTAAGGTATCGTAACGGTAAGGTATCTTGCCTCTAAACTAGAAATTAAGTGTTCGATCAAATTCTACAATTAATATATAGTAAATTAGATTAACATCAAGTTTTTCTTAAAAATATCTATCATTGAGGATCTTATATGATATAGTATGGCTAGAATTTTTTTTTTTTTTTTAATATAACTAACTAGTTGAAAGTTGTCCAACGTACGTTGTAAGCATTCATATCTTCGTAAGCCGATTTATTAATTACATGTTTAATTTTCTTGTAAACATGATTGCAACAATAACGAATAAGAACAAAACAATAAAGCCCAAGAATTTAGATTACTAATAAACTAGTAAATTTATCAAAAACTTCAAAGTTCCTACACAGTGGTACAAGTCTTCATTAGTTCATTTGGATGATACTTTTTAAAAAGTCGTTACTTACCATTACATAGACCTTTTTCATTAGCACCATATACAAATTTAATCAAAAAGTCAACTCAACTTTACTCATTTCCACCCTAAATATTAAGGCATATGTAGTGGTATTGTGAGTTCGAGAAAAAACAAGTCTTGTGGTCATATCTACGCTCTGATGTAGTGGTGTGAGTGTGAGTATGAGATTTAATTTAAAAGGAGATAGTGAGGCGTAATGGTGGTTGGTGTCCAATGCTCCTGAGCTAGGTTATGGTACCACACAAACGCCCCAAGCCATCTATTAGCAGCACGGTGTTGGCAACGCCCCCAACTCGCGTGGCAAAGCTAGGTCACCTCACAATGAGCTCTCGAAGCTCCCACAACGTTTGGCCTTACTTGTTTAATGAAACTTGTTTGTTCACCTCTACGTGGTATGGTAAATTCACTAATATTGGTTGTCATAAATATAGCCTTTGGTGATACGAGTGTTCAAACCCGTCTTTTGAGGATGTGTGGCTTTGATAACATCTTATTCTGGAAGGTGATTTGTACGCATAAAAAATTACACTCCTAGAAATTAACTTATACACACAATGACAAAGTATAAAAAAATTAACCCATTATGTGACATACGTTTTGACGTTTTGATGTTGTAAAATGATCACCACAAATAATAAAGTGATGAAAGAAGATAGAATAGTTTGCTCCAATAATTTTTGAACATGTTCAACTTAGTATGATTGTACTACACATTAAAAACATAAGATAGTGAGTTGAACTATGCACTGTTCCTTCTATTCTTTTTGATAATTTTCTCCAATCACATAAAAGAAAACAACACCCTAAGTAATAGGCAATATGTTTTGAAAAGTAGAACCAATGACATGATATTTAAAATAACAACGTTTTGGTAATTATATATGATCACCACATGGTCATTGTTTTGTATTTTAATTTCTAAGGGTCCATTGACTGTGATGTATCCTAATTGGCCCTAGCTCCCGAGGTCTAGGTATGAGAATATTCTTGATTGTTAGAGTCTTTAATTAGGATATCATAGTTGGTAATCTATTTAATATAATAATTGCAGACTTATTGGTTGTAACACTTCTATTTCATAACATGTACACTAGTCGAATTAACAAGCATCAACAACATATAACTAATTATTTAATAAAAAGAATCACTGCAAGAAAAAAAAAGGTTTTACAGGACATTCCTGACAATATGTTGTCATTATAAGGGTCGTGGTTATAGCGTCGTGGAAACAAGAAAAACACAAACAACTTTTTAATTTTTTAAGTTAAATAACAAGTTGATTCAACCTATATCGACTGATTGTCGTCGACATAGGGTCCTCATACTCCTCATCATATTTGTGTTCCCCGATATTGGAATAAAAAAAACAAAAAAACTAATCCATAGAGATGATATGTTGTTGACGCATATATTCATTATGAAGCCACTTTTTTCCACCACCTCGCCAACTTTTATAGCGGTCATGTGTCGTTACCATTATCTTTGTGTGGTCAAATTTTAGAGAACATCTATAGGGGACTGGTCATGTTACAGGGTCAACAATACTGGGGCCTTATGTCATTGCTGAAGCCTTCGTCGTGATAGGGTAGATTCCTTGTAGTGTATTGTCTAGTAATTACCGATTGAACACACCAAATCCTAAAACAAAATAGAAAATGAAAAGGTGAAATATCTGTTATCTATCTAGTGAGTAATTTATTCACCGTCTTTGAAGGTTTTTAGTTTTGTAGTTATATTTTTTAAATGCCAGTATTTACTTTCCTTAGAATGGAAATTATATTATATTATGTTCGTTGGGTTCATAATATTTCTTCTTTTCAACTATAAAGAAATGTCATTTATATATTTGAGGTGACGTACCTTCATTCGTTCACTAAAATAATAGGAGATTTTGAGTTTAAATCTCACGAGAAAAAAAAATAAATAAATAAAAGTTTTGTTGAACCAAAGGGTTTTTTAACCCAAGGCGAGTTTTCTTCAGCTGAAGGTCTCAGGTCCGGGATTGATGGAGGCGGAGGAGGCTTGGCCACTCCAACTTGGCTATTATTTTCCGGCCTAGCTCCTGTGTGCCGTCTTGCTTTCGATTTCTTTTGGTTGGAGTTTCCGACAGTTTTCGATGATGGCTTCAACTTCCTATGAAGATTCTGGTAGGGTTTAGGACCTGAATTGGTGTCGGAGGAGATGGTGGTCCGACTTGTTTACAATTTCCTCACCTCTCGTCTGATGGTTGTTTCGAAGTTGTATGTACAATATGTCACCGGTGGTCGTATGTGGCCGCCTTTGGGGGCACCAACCCCGTGTCTACCTGTTTCCTCGTGTATGGCCCTATGTGGTTTGGAAATTTTGCCTGAATGTTTGTTATGTTGCACAATATTTTTTAACCATTAAGCCTATGATGGTAATTACGATTTGAGCGTCAATTTAACAAGCTCGTCATATCCAACGCGTAAAGCGCATGAATAAATAAAACAAAGTTAAATGAAATGCGACAATGTGCCTCATTTTTTAACTTTATTTTCTTTTAAACAGATTTTGTGTCTATACATGCATGTGTTTCCGATGGTACGACAACAACATCTAAGGTGTAGTTGTATAGTTTTGGCAAACTCATTAACCTAAAAGGACACTGTTGGTGTTAAAAGTCAAAATGTATATGTGTTAATAGTCTTGGGTGTTATTTGTACAGTTGGTAAAAGTTAGGGGTTTGAAGTGTTAAGTTCTCAATCTTGTGTTGAGTTAGTTAATATGGTAGTTAGGCAGGAGGTTTAAAAGGGGAATTAGGGTTGTATCATCATCACCACTTAAAAAGAAAGTTTCCTTGATTCAAGTCAAGTGATGCATTCATCTTCTTCACTTATAATCGAAGTGTAGATTCTTGTGTTCAATTTTATAACAGACACTAATTTATAAATCACGTTTATGTTTTTATTATATATATTTTTAAACAAGTCTTAAGTCGCGTAAATATTTTAAGTTGCATTCTAAACGGTCTAATAGATAGTATAATTAGTTATGAATAAATCAAACATTTATCATATGATACTATATGTTCGAATCAATAGTAAAATGGAAGTTGCTTCAGTAAAAATTATATTTAGGAGCATGCGAATCAATCCCAACATTGTGGCCTATCATATTATTAATGTAACTTAGCTCCTTATTTAAAACTTCTCGAGGTTTGTTAATTCTTTTATGTATTTGTTCTTAATGTAAAAACTCTTATAAAATCTATTCACTCATCTATGTGTGACAACTATTCATTTTATTTCTCACATATTGATAACGATATTATATTCACCGATATTATATTCACCTAAGCTCAATTCAAACTTATCAACTCTTAATGCAACTCTAATAAAAAGAACGCGAAATCTTCATTTTATTTATCAAGATCTGTACTTTAAGTTTGGTGGGTTGTACATACTTTTGGGGTTTTTTTGTTATATTTCATTTTTCTACTTTAACCCTAATATTTTTACGTTTTTTACAATTTGACTTCTATCATTTTTTACTTTTAACTTTGTATCCTATACTTTTCATCTTTTATAAATTTTTTTACGTTTTAGTTTAGATTTTACGAATTACACACTGCAATGTGTACATATAGCTTAATGTTTACGCTTTCTCCCCCCTTTAACGGTCTCGTCACAGCGGGGGTCCTAGATCAACTTACTTTTTAATATTTTACATTTCACGTGTGTGATTCAATGATTTTACGTCTACTTTCCGTTTTGTTTTATACTTTCGTTCTTATTTATTTTTAAATACAAGTTTTTCCAGTGTTAGTGGTCGCTGACGGTGGTGTGAAACTGGTGTTACTTGGCATGGTTTTACGCAACCCACCACAACGCGAGAGGCTTACTACTAGTTTTATAATATCATTATTATATAAAATAGTAATAATTAGTCCAAGATTAATTAAAAACTGTGAGTTCTTTCATCAAACTTTCCCACACAATATATACTCACTCCCCAAAGTCCTCTACACAAAAGGCTAAATTGGTAAACTCACAAGTGAACACAAATGTCTATTTATAGCCTCACTTGCCTCTCATTTTTCATTTTAAGTTGCGATCAAAAATGGAAGAAAAAGGATACACACAAGATGGCACTGTTAATCTTCGCAGGCAACCCGTGCTTTCTTCCAAAACTGGCAAATGGAAAGCTTGTGCCTTTTTAGTCGGTAATCCACCATTTTCTTGATTTCATGTTCACTTTTCAAGATTCTCCAAAAGTACAAACTAATTTGCACAAAAACATACACAAGATTACTAATTTCCTTTCTTTGTTGTGTTATCTTGCAAAAGGGTATGAAGCGTTTGAAAGAATGGCGTTTTACGGGGTGGCTTCGAATCTTGTGGTTTACTTGACCACACAGTTGCATGAAGACACAGTCGCGTCTGTTAGGAATGTGAATAACTGGTCAGGTGCGGTGTGGATGACTCCGATCTTCGGTGCATACATCGCTGACTCTTATTTGGGTCGTTTCTGGACCTTCACCTTGTCGTCTCTCATCTATGTTTTGGTACGTCTGTATATTATTTAGGGTTTATTGTAATATATGTGTGTTTTTATTTTCTTGATTTATTCAATATAATATTCATGTTAAAAACGAAATCAAACAATGATATTAGATATATTTCTTATATTCTCATTAAAGTTTTTGTGACTTATTTGGTCCATAAGTTTTCTTTGAACAAAAATTAGGACACATATAAAGGAAAAAAGCTTCTGGCTTATATTTCTTTAGACCAACCGCAACTAAGTGCTCAATACATAACAATCATACTCATGATTTGTCAACTTCATTGGTGGTTTTCAATTCTTACTATCATTATCCACATTTAATATTATTTAATTAATTAACTATCAAGAATGTATTAATTAGTATATAATATTCAAAAGATGAATATATACAAATTAATCACTACATGTGCATGATTTAACTGTTTCTTACCAAATTTAATTATAAAGATTATTAAAAGTTCACAAAAATTCTATTTTTAGGGGATGGTGCTACTGACATTAGCAGTTTCAATCAAATTCTTAAAGCCAACATGTAGTAATGGAGTATGCAACAAAGCCACCACTTCTCAAATTGCATTTTTCTACTCATCTCTATACATCATAGCCATAGGTGCAGGTGGGACCAAGCCCAATATCTCAACATTTGGTGCTGACCAATTTGATGATTTTGACCCTAATGAAAAGAGACTCAAAGTTTCATTTTTCAATTGGTGGATGTTTAGCAGCTTCTTGGGTGCACTTGTGGCTACCCTTGGTCTTGTTTATATACAAGAAAACTTGGGTTGGGGTCTTGGATATGGCATCCCAACAGTTGGTCTCATTTTGTCACTTCTTATTTTCTACATTGGTACACCTATGTATAGGCATAAAGTTAGGAGGACTAAGAGTCCCGCTGCGGATTTCTTTAGTGTTGTAAAGGCAGCGATTGCTAACCGCCACTGTGAACTACCACGTGACCCAGGGGAGCTTCATGAGTTTCCTTTGCGACATTATGTTGATAGCAGGAAACGTCAAGTCTATCACACTCCAAATTTCAGGTACATTTTGTTTTTTTCTTGTATACTTGTGAATTATGTGGCTATACTTTAGAGGTCACAGATTTGAACCTTCTTGCCTTCTAGGAAACAAGTTAATTACTAAAGAGGGTGACTTGGGTAGTAGAGATCTGAAGAACTTCTTGAGTTTAATCATACTTGAATGTGGGAAATTCTCGGATGAGATATTTACGGGGAGGTGTCCACCCTAGTGACAGAAAACAAACTCACAACTTATAGGTTAAATGGACAATATTGGTTGATATAATAAGTCAGATGTAAGAAACAATATTATACTCGCTTTTGTTATGTTTACTTTTGTGGGGCAAAGCTTATCGAGAATAATAAGTCTATAAGGGCCTATTATAACACCTTAGATAAAACTGATATATATTTTTCTTTCGCACAAGTGATACTGGGACATATGAAATTGTTGATCATGGATACCTTAATTGTACACGTTTTAAACCCATTTCTTGTTAATAAAAGAAAATTTTCACATCTAAACTTGTTGAAATTGAATAATATAAGGACAAATGCTATCCTAGAAAATCTTTAACAAAGTTAAAGTCATGAACTTCTCATAAGCAAAACAGATAATCTTTATCGGTAGAATGTGGCACGCTAAAATAATACAATCTTAAAGAAGAGATATTCGGTTATCAAAATTTAGTATTTTTATACGTATGCATATTATTCTTGCAAGTAAGCTATATATAAACATAGAAAATAACTAACGAAAAAGTCAAATCTTTTAGCAACAAACATTCACATAAAAACAAGGGTATCTTGTTCCAACTTGTTGATTGGACCCTAATGGATATAAAAGCTACACACGCGAAGAAAGATAGGATAGACCCTCGCATTCATTACCAAATATGACATTATATCATAAAGTAATATTCATAACAATATAAAACAAAAGGGCAGAATTTGGGAATATTCATTTAAACGTAAGATTCTCTCAAGAAGAGTATGCATGGCCCTATAGATATACTCTACATTTATCATAAAGAATGGTTCTTATTAAACCAAAGATAATATAAAAGATGTGAGACCAGTCTCGTAATTTGCAATAGTTTTTAATATGTAATATACTCATAGATTTAGTTAAGAAAAAGGTTAGAGATTTCTTTGAAGATCGGATCATAAGTTGTTTTAGTTAGGATGACTTTCTATTTGTAGGTAGATGCTTTTAGGTATATATGAGTCTCTAGGTTGCATACTATGCATATTTGTGTGTGTTTTATGTGTTGTGTGTATGTCTTATTGTTTTTCTTTGTTGTCATGTTTATGTTATCCCTCGGATACATATGTGTGTGTTTATTATGTGTTGTGTTATCGTTTTCCCCTCGTATATTCATTTTGCTCTTTGAGATGGGGTCTCTTTTCGAGCAGGCTCTCATCCCATAAGCCAGCACATATCAATTCATCTATACTCTACATAACAATAATGTAATTTACCATCGATGTTAGAATTTAAAATAAACGCACATAAATGAATGATCTTGATTGATTCTCGTCTTCGCGCAGTTTTTGTAATATTCTCAGCTCTATCCGAAGGGTATTTCAAAACATATCATTGTTAGTATTTGTGAATCCGATGTCGGCCCCTCATACATTAAAAACAGCTTTGGGTTGGGGATGACTCATCGTCTCATTGTAGCTTGTTACAACTGTTGCATAATTTAATGCAAGATTCATTAAATGGACCATAGAAACCGGTTATCAAATGGACCCAGTGTATTTAATTTTATGTCAAGTTGGGCCCATGGATAATTATACGGTTTATACCCACACCCAGAAATAGCTATCACCTTAAGTCCTTAATTTGATCACCTTCATTGGAAGGTTCAACTTCAACAGTCATGTTCACTCAAGATTCAAAGTCCTATGGATATTCTTGTCATATGTGATATTTTATTAATATGTTTTAAAACATTATTAATTTATTAAAGTATTCTATAAACAATAGAAAATAAATGAGGTTAATTTGATTGGTTGGTTATTATTTAATGTTAAATGATATTTTTAACCTTAGGTTCTTGGACAAAGGTGCACTTAAAGAAGATAAGGTTGGCAACTCAAAGGTGCCACCATGCACAATTACACAAGTGGAAGGAGTCAAACTTGTATTGGGCATGGGCATGATATGGCTTGTAACCTTGGTTCCTAGCACTATATGGGCACAAGTTAACACCTTGTTCGTAAAACAAGGCACCACTTTGGACCGACATCTTGGATCTAGCTTTGAATTACCAGCAGCATCATTAGGAAGCTTTGTTACGCTTTCTATGTTGATATCAGTACCACTGTATGATAAATATTTTGTTCCTCTAATGCGTATAAGAACCAAAAACCCTAGGGGAATCACCATGCTACAAAGGCTAGGAATCGGATTCACAATTCAAATTCTAGCAATAGGGATTGCTTATCTAGTGGAAGTTAGAAGAATGAAATGCATCGAATCCCACCATATCCTAAACCCTAAAGAAGTTATCCCGATGAGCATTTTTTGGTTATTGCCTCAATACATTCTACTAGGGGTTGCTGATGTGTTCAATGCCATTGGATTGCTTGAGTTCTTCTATGACCAGTCCCCTGAGGATATGCAAAGTCTTGGAACGACGTATTTTACAAGTGGAATTGGCGTTGGCAACTTTTTGAACAGTTTCTTGGTGACGATGGTGGATAAAGTAACAAGTAGGGAAGGAAAGAAGAGTTGGATTGGAAACAACTTAAACGATTCACATTTGGATTACTATTACGGGTTTCTATTTTTAATTTCAATATTAAACTTAGGAGCTTTCGTGTGGGCGTCAAAGAAATATGTTTACAAAAGAGAATCGATTATAGAAGCAATGGATGAAAGTCTAGAGATGGAATGCAAACCCTTGGAAGTAGTTCCATTAGGGTTACAAGTTTAAAATGTCTGGAACTTTGATCGACGATTGTTACTCAACTTGTAGTAAAAAATTAGTATCCAAGAACCATTTTAGGGCTCAATTTATGTCTATAATAAAGTTATGTTATTTTTATATATTTTTAATTTCGATATATATATAAATCAAAATTATTGTGTCTTCACAAATTATTCATCTTGATAGTTTCTGATTCATAAAATTATCACAAATCGCCATACTTTATTCTTGAAGATTTATTTTAAGTTTTATCTTGTTGAAAAAATTCTAGTCAATCATTAAATTGTTTCAAATTGAAAATGATACATACGACTCCCATTCAAACAATGCTTGCAAAAACACTTGGCCTACAAAACTACAACTTATTAATGTTAAAAGTTTGAACTTAAACCTTTGCATCCTTAAAATAATCAAAGGTTTACACAGGTTTTTAGTAACATGTCCTTCACGCCATTCTGCATACACAATAACATCAAACTTATCATAATTTGTGATCAATTAAGATCTGTTTGGTAATTCAATTACGTGGTTGGAATCTTTAGAATTACCACTGTTTAGCTTTCAATTCGCCTATGACCATCAAACCATCAAATGACATGTGAATAATCCTCCCTCTTCTCTTTGAAAGAAGGGGCACTTCCGGTTTTGTTGGTGCTTGAAACAATTTTGTCTCATCCATATTAATATATCTCTAGAGTCTAGAGTCAATAATTTATATGAGGAACTACTGAACTCAATCACTTGCTGTCGTTACTTTTTAGTTTTCTGTTGAGGTCTATCCTGTAGAGGTACTCAAATTGAATCGGTGATCAATTTCTAGGTTTCGTCGTAAACATAATTGCTTACTTCCAATTACGTAAGTCAATAATTCAAACCACACTCAAAGGTAGGACATTTATCAATATTCATTAAGATATTACCAATGGTTAATAGCATGAACAATTAAAAAATAATATTTTAATGACCATGTGATAAAAAAAGAGAATAATTTGACCATGCGGTGATAAAAGCAAGCTCCATAGCAAAATAAAAAAAAAATAGTGGTTGATCCCCACGCGCGTTGCAAAACTCTATATCTAGGTCAAGTATTAAAAGTGTATAAAAACACATCTTAATGACCATCACTTTGACGGAAAAAAAATAATTACAAAAATAACAAAAGGTTCCTGAAACTTTTGCACATGTCAAAATAATTGCCAAAGCTTTAACCACTTGTGTTAAGTCACCATATTGTAATTAAAGCAACAACATATTATTTTAACTCGTTTTCTAATTTTTCAAAAAAAAGAAAAAAAGT
>BJCM01206469.1:0-43257 GCA_018326385.1 Flaveria bidentis | reverse complement strand
TTATATATGTAATTAAATATAAGTAATTTATATATGATTTATATATATTTTTTATAATTATATATAAAATTTAACTATATTTGTATATCTGATGTATTAATTTATTGTTTAACAACCCGTTTTTACCCATTAAAATTACAAAAAAAAACATGAAAACCGGTCTGGTTTTCCGGTCCGACCAGTACAAAACGAATCACACCAGACCGGACCGGATAAGCCCCCGATTCGCGGTCGAACCGGCCGGTCCGATCCGGTCTCAACAACATTGCTTATACATACTATAAATAGAAAGCATAACACACAAAAACCAAAATCAAAAGTTGGAGCAATGGTTTGTAGACTTTGAGGATAAATCATCCACTTTAATTTTTTTAGGGAGTTGTACATATTTCTTTTTTTTTAAATCATAAATTGCATATTTTTCTAATGCATAAAATCAATTATATCTTTTCCTTTCTTAGTACATATATATTACATCTTTATCAGTTCTTAAAAGTAACATATCAAATTACTATTTTATTATATTTTTACTGAGAAATTTTTACGTATCAATGTTTTCTTATCCTATGTGTTTAAAAATGACAATTGTGTGTTGTATTTGAAAATATAACTTTGATTATCAATGATTATTGTTTTGAAATAAAGTTTTAAAATTTTGTATTTGGAGGTGTAATTTTATTTATATAAAATACTCGAACTTAAGCAAGTATGTGTTTAATGTTCTTAGGAAGGGAATTATGTGAAAATAACTTAGTAGAAATATGGTTACAATAATCATTCAATAACCATTTTTTAACGACAAAAACAAACTATCATTCGACCAAAAGAAAACCAGCAAGAAGCTAGATAAACAAAAAATAATAGCACCTAAGAAACAATAGTCGCGCAAGAAGTAAACACTAGAAAATTACAACAAAAACAACCCGTAAAATCAACACCCTAAATAATTCATTTCATTGATATCCTTCTAGGAATCACAATGGAAAAGTAAATTTCTAGTGGAAGGGAACCTTGCTCGCCACCGAAGAGTCTTTTGTCTTCGTAGAGTTGAAGCTTTTTTCTAAAATCGAAAGAAATGAAGAATTCGAGCTTTTTTGTTTTATGACCAAACATCTTGCTTCCTTGAACCTTAAACATCAACCTTAGGTTTTGAAATCTTATAATACTAAAAGACTGAAATTAGTTTACTTCTATAATTTATAAAACGATATATTTATATACAAACAATTTGATCAATTTGGACAATCTAAACAAGTGTATACATATAATGTACTTGATTATAATATAGGTTGATCGGGTTATTCGGATTACGGGTAAATAGGTTCGGGTTATTTGGGTTTTTGAGGTTGAAAGTTTATCCGAAACCCGACCCGAATAAGAATCGGTTTAATCGGTTTACGGGTTGTTCGGGTAACGGGTTGTTCGGGTCGGGTTTCTTCGGGTACGGGTGGGATCGAGTCGGGCGGATTTATCGGGTACGGATAAAATCGACGGGCCTAACACCCTTTGTCTGAATTCCAAACACGAATCAATGCTAGTTGTCTCTTGTATAATGTTGGAACTACCAATGGAGACACTTTAATTTGAGGTATCACCCAAATCCTTAAGAGTCGAATCTGAGTAAATATGTAACATATATGTTTTAAAAATAGAAAATATGTAGTTAATCTTTTAGCTGTGGTAAATACATAATTAATGAGTTTAAAAAAGAAAATACGTAAATACTCTTATTTTTACACGTATATCATGTTTAAATTTTAAAGATTTAAGAAACAAATGAGTTACTAATTACAACATGATAAAATAGTAAAACAATACCAAGATTTACAACATTTAAAGAAAGTTACATGATTGTATTATAAACTTCAGAGTTAATTACATGAAAAATCCTTATGTTTAGACGCAGGGTAAAGTATTTGTATTTGTAGTCATCAATGAGATACTCTCACAGTAAGAAATCTTCCTCAATATAAAAAAAATCAAGAGCTGAAATCATGTAAAAATATAATTATAAGTGTGTAATATACCCGGATCAAGAGATGTTCTAATATATAGTATTTATTACACAGATAATTTTTATTGAATGTCGTTTGAAGTTACCCTCAATACTCGAGTGAGTCTTTCTGAAACAATACATCAATCGTTCATACAAATTTCAACGCTCCAAATCTGACTTAATCAATAACATAATCATAAAAGAAAACCATTACCATAGTTAAATTAAGTTAAGTTGGAAACTAAAACTTTAAAAATCTTAAAGCTAAGCTTTAATCATCATTCATCAACCTTGGGCTTTATAACACAAATAATAAAATAAACATTGCACGTTTCCTTCACTTTTGTCAAAACAAACAACCAAAGATGAAGGACTACAACACGATTAGCTAAAAATGGAATCCACCATGCGACATGTTCAAGAACAACTCACTACCGTTGACGACTCAATTTTCAAACTACAAGCTCAAACGCATATAAACAACAAATCCACAATTCAAAATCACATTTTGATACATCACCATTGATCATCTTCTACAAACTCAAATGGGTTCCAAAGGCAGAATCAACCCTCGATCTTTAATGCGAAAATCATCATCCTCATCATCTTCAACTCTCATGTTTTCAGTACTCATCACCTGTTCATTCTTCATATTAATCCTTCTGGCCTTTGTAATTCTCTCGATCCCCCGTGATTCTCCTGATTCCCCCAAGCCCCGTGAAGTCAACTCAATCGTTCATCATACTGTTGAGAGGTTTGTTAAATTTGTTGTTGTGATCTGTGTTTGGTGTTGGATTTGAACTGTTTTTGAGGGTTTTTGGTGAATTTTGCAGGGAGATTAGAGATGATACTCGTGATAGAGGTGATCAGTGGGTTGAAGTGATCTCATGGGAGCCTAGAGCTGTTGTTTATCATAATTTCTTGGTTAGTACCTTTTCATTGAGTCAATGCTTGTTTAAGTCACATTGCTAATCCTTATTTAAGATTAGAGAGGGCGGATTTTGTTGTTGCAATTGTAGAATATTAACTAGAAAGTGAATTGATGATTATTTGAATCAGAAAGTTCACGTGTATATAGTTACAGTTCTTCTTTGGTCATCTAACAAACCTTAAAATGCAGCTGAAAATGAGTTGACTAGCCTCATTCGGTCCATATTCTCGTTTAATGTCAATGATGAACCTTTGGTCATAGGATCTGTAGCAGTTTAATTGGTCATGGTATGATGAATATAGTATTTCTTTGTTTGCAGGGTGATAGTTGACTTTACAGTGTTAAGATTGTGCTGCTGCATTCTTATTACCAAAATTTTCATAACAAATCCTTAGTCTAGCAGTTAAAACCACAAGGGTGGGTCTCAACTATTTGTTGATGAGGTCTAAAAGAAGCATATAGCTTCTGCCTCCGTGATAGAAATCACAGCTACTTTCTGTTTTATGTTTACTAGTTATGGGCCCTACGAATACAAACACGTTATGCTGATTTTAACTTGATGGCAGTCTGGATGACCAACATGATTTAGTCTTTATATCTTTCAACATAACTGTACATTTGTAGATAGTCATATAGTCTTAGTACTCTGCATCGCTTCCTTAGCTAACTCCTAAGGTTCCTTTCTTGTATTGCTTTGGAATCTTTCCATATCAACTACGAAGACATGTTAAGTCAAGTTACATAGGCCACTTTTGACTGAATCATAAAAGATTTTCCTCATTTAACCTGCAAGAAGGGGTGCACTAGTCAATTTATTGTTCTTTTTCACTTGGTAAAAAGGCAATCATATTGAAACACTAAAGTGTTCTCTTGTATAGTTGTTTAGGATCTATATTACCTTCATGGATGCCTTGCTCACTTTCCTCTAATTACATAGGGTTAAGTAACTCGTGCAGGACATGCATGATATGGTTTGTAGAACCCAAATTAATCTATCAGATATTATAATGTTGAACGATTGCGGATTTAGAATCATAACACAACTATTAAGATTCTCAATACCACAAGTATATGCAAACACAAAAGTAAGTAATTGTGGAGTCTTTGTTTGGTTCGGTTTCTGTCTGCAAAAATTCACCAACATAATCATAGTTAACTTTTGACGGCAGTCCCAGCATGAATGCGAGCATCTGATTAATCTTGCTAAACCTCATATGGTAAAGTCTGCTGTTGTTGATAACGAGACTGGCAGGAGCGTAGATAGTAGGTGTGCTTTCTCTTCTTGTTTACCTTTCATGATTTATACACTTCAGTTAACTCATTTTGGCTTGTTTTTAACTAGTAGTGTTTTAACGCCCTTCAGATATCTATATTAACTAGTAGTGTTTTTTCGTGTTTCTCATTCAGGGTGCGTACAAGTTCTGGAACATTTCTGGCCAGAGGGTTTGATGAAACAATCAGAGCCATTGAAAAGAGGATTTCAGAATTCACCTTCTTGCCTATAGGTATGCGTTTTTACTCCAGCCACATGCCCAGCTGTTCTAAACACTAGCACATATCGGTGGGAGTTTCAACCTTTTTACTTATGAATTGGGTTGTGTATTATCTCAACCGGGTCAAATTAAAAAAAAAAATAGCCAAAATGGGAACAATGAAAGTGTTGAATGGGTTGAAAGTTTCCCAATGCCAATACTGTAGTTAATGCATACAACCTCCTAAACTGTATTTTTTTAAAGATTTAGATTAGTACTGTAGTAATATTGTTCTTGTAATCATAACTAACACATTGCATATTTAGTAAAAAAAATCTAAAATGAAAATTAAGAAAGTGTTTATGGGTCAACCGGACCTGTCACGTTTTGACATATACTAAATATGACCCATTCAACCAGAACCCACCCATTCCCAAACTACCCTACGTGGTTACTTCTTATTGTCTAGTGAGCCTGGTCACCACATTTTAGACAGGCTGATGAACTTTGTGTCCAGAAAATGGAGAAGGACTGCAAGTTCTACATTATGAAGTCGGGCAGAAATACGAACCTCACTATGACTACTTCCATGATCCGTATAACACCCAGAATGGGGGTCAACGAATGGCTACAGTTCTAATGTACCTGTAAGTAAACTTTTTTTTTTCTTATCATAATTGTAATCATCTCATTGATATCTCTCTACTCTGGTTTACAGCTCAGATGTTGAAGAAGGGGGTGAGACGGTTTTTCCTTCTGCTAAGGGCAACATTAGTGCTGTGCCATGGTGGAACGAGCTCTCCGAATGCGGCAAAGATGGGCTGTCCATTAAGCCCAAAATGGGGGATGCGCTGCTTTTCTGGAGCATGAAACCTGACGCATCTCTCGACTCTTCAAGTTTGCATGGTTAGTTAGTTTATGGGCACGTCTAGTAGGTTTGGTAACAGGTCGAAAACAGGTTTGGTTGAAATGAATAATATGTGCTTTATAAGGCCTGCACTTAGTAGCAACAGAGAGCCTGGCACATTATAGTTGCCGTGGCTTCCAACCCCTCTCGGTAAAGTAAACTCATTGGAGTCGTTATACGCTTAGTGTTGGTTGAACAAGGCTTCTTGATCAACAGACATTTTTTGTCCATTTTGACCCGTTTCATTTTAGCCAAAAGTTTTGATCATCTAATCTAATACTCTTTTGTATGCTTTCACTTATGTAATGCATATATTTACTTGACTTGTAGGTGGGTGCCCTGTTATTAAGGGAAACAAATGGTCCTCTACAAAATGGATTCATGTCGATGAGTATAAGTAATAAAAAATTTTGCTGCAAAAGGTATTCCCATAAACGATCTCCTTATGCTACCATAAAACTTTGTATGTATGGTCAAGAGAAGACAAGAGACTCAAAACTCTAAACTGCTGATCCAATATCAACCCATTTACTTATGAACGAGTCGATTTGGATAAGGTTGTGTTTTATCTCTAACCTCAATACCTCATATAACATGATTAAAGAGTTCTACTTGTAACACTCAATATTTTCTTTACATAACTAGGTAAAATGCCACATATATCTCTCAACTTATTCAAAACAAACGTTACTGGTCTCGTACTATTTCATCGACTCTTATCTGATCGCCATGATTCAATCTGTTTTGGCAGGTTCTAAATGCCATAACAAATGTCGCCCGAAGTATGACATCAACTGTTACAAAGCCAATATATGATGTACGCATCCTTCATTTCTATGTAATTTATATTACACCATATCCATCAATTTTCTTGGTTTATACTCATTATTTGAGACATCAAGTTTATGTAATTTCATAATGTATTTATATATAAATAAGAGAAAGACGTACGAGTAAATGTTTGAGCAAATTAAAGTATCACATCCTTTACATTGTTTTATATATATCTTATTATTTTTTTATATACTCTGTCCAAACTCTTATAAGATTAATGTGGTGTAGCGAGCATATGCTTCTGATGAATGCAACGGGGGATATGATCATATTTTATACTAATTCTTTTGAGTAATACATAAATATATCATGTGTTTAATATAATAAACTATACCAATCTATGTAGTGTGTACAACATACAAAATCATTACCTAAGCTATCGGTATTGTAGTGTGTTAATAGATGTTTCTCCTTAAGTGGTTAGGGTATCTAGTCCTATGGTGGGCATTATTATACATTTGAGCTCAAAGAATTGTGTAAACTATCAGTTATTTAAAAGTTAAAACAAATAAATAGATGAATATTTATATATTTATAAACATATCAAATTAAAAATAATATATGGTTTATTAATAAATCTTTTTTGTGTTATAAAAATAATTAAAAGGTCTTGAAGACGAATATGGGTATCTTAAAGGTTGAAAGATTGGGTGAAACTTGAAAGATGGAGAAGGGTGATAGTGATGACATGGAGATAAAGAATGATGAAATATGAAAGATAGAAAGATAGATATAACTAGAATTAAGGTCCATACGTTGCGGCGACGGAGTAAAACCGTGTCAAATAACATCAAAATGTCACACCACCACTAGCGACCATCAAATTTTGAAATTGCAGTATGTTAATGCTGATAAATTAGATCGAAATATAAAATATATAAAAGTTTAACCAAGTTGATCTGCGACCCTCAAGTTGCGTCAAACGTGAATAATAGATGTAAACGTTGAATTACACATGCAAGCTGTGTAGTATTAACTTGCAAAACTTAGAACGAAATATAGAACAGAATTTGCGAAAATTTAAAAGTTTAAGGGATTAAATTTGAAGGCAAAAAATTTGTTAGATCAAATTAGAAAAAAATATAAAAAAGTTTTAGGCTAAAAGCAAAAAAATCATCATCTTTTATAAACACACTCTAAACATAAGATGCAATACTCTATGCATAAGGCACAACACCTTAAGCATAGAAAAGTTGGTATTTAATATATTATAAATAATTGGTCTTAATCTAATATTATTTTACCAAAGGCAATTAATTCGGGAATTAGTCTTCATGGGTATATTTGGAAGAAAAAAATGAACAACTACATACTACTATGTTTTGGTCCTTAGTAAGTCTAGTAAGTTATAAATTTAGAGAATTCATATCTTATTTCTTATATTTATCCATATAATTACATTAAAAATTATTACTTTTTCTCTATTCTTTCAACTAAATAATATATTTTTATATCTTTTTCATTACATTTTCTCCCTCCTTCACTAATAACCACTTTTAAAAATATTAAAAAATTGATAAGAGTTAAACAGTAATCTTTAAATTTACAGATGAATAGTAACATTTTTTCTCTCTTTCACTCACAACCACTCAAAACTATTTCATATAATTTAAGGACTCACACTCACATAATTATAAGACATGGGTTGTGAATGCTCTTACGTAAATCTAACACTATCTCATTTTCATAATTTTATGCAATACCAAAAAAGGAAAGCCTTTATGAATCTTCCAACATAATTAACATTATATGTAGGGGAATGGAGATTGCTCTAAAGAGCACTTGAATTTTGAGGTGATCAATCACAATGATTTCCGAAACTTGTTTAAGGGCATTGTCGCATTGACAATGATAGATCAATACTTTTGAAACTACTTGGCTACTATTTGCATCCTCAAATTTCATTTTGGTTGATAGTATCTCGAAAGAGGCAGTTTAGCAAATATTTTGTGTTATGAGACTAAGAAATTTGGATTGAATGAAGAGGGTGAACATTATCAAAAATGTTGATGGACTCTTTTGGAAACTCACTGAAACCCCACCCTTAGTTCATATATAAACTAGTTTTAAGTTACATAGAAAAAAGTAGAAAACAAAAAAGCCTATAAAATTATATATTGACTATTGAGGCATCTACAAAAACAATTTGTTTTATTTATTAAGTGTGTTTAATATACTAACTAGTAACTATATATTAAAATCCGTGTGGCGAAATGTTAAAGCTTTTAATACAAGTATTTATACATGATGGTATAGTTGTAAATTTAATTAAATATGGGGTTATCTTAACTTTTTTTTATTAGTTTACTGTCATATTTTGACCACTTAAGTTTAACTATATCTGCATTTTATATCATATACTTATTTGTTAGTTTTTTTTGACACATTCATAAACTTTTTTTTTATTCTCTTATAAATTCAAATATAATATTTTAAAGATTTCAAAAATACCCTCGCAGAGTGATTATATAAATTTATCTACTTTCCGGTATATATTTCACTCAAAACGATTTTGAACGTATATTTTAGTTTTATATACGTTTTAATGTAACTTTCATTTAAAAGGGGATTGCATGACATAATGTACAAGTCATCGGCGTATAAACTTACAAACCATCAACGTTTGACATAACTTTTTAATGATTTTTTAATTTGATGTTCCAAATATAATCAGCACCATCGCCACATTGGTTGATGTTAAGATATCATTTTTCTTAACATCAAAACGTGAGTTCGCAACAACATTGTGACGTTATTTTTTCACGTTTTTGCACCGTCTTAATACTAGTTCTAATTTAAAACCAAAACTAGCTTTTCAATTATGAATGGTTGATCTGAGAAGTTTTATTTGTATACGATGGAAACAAGGAGCATAAAATTTTAAACTTACCTAAATTATCACTTAAGTGTTAAATCTCACTTAATTAGGTTCATTTATTTTTACTCATGACGATCAAGTACCCTAGTGGAATTTATAGTTTTCTTTATAAAAATTATGCTAGTTTTCTTTATAGAAATTGAATTTCAGTTTATATAAATGTTATTATTTTAAAAGGAACCAAACTAGGTGTGTTTTAGATAATTTGGATCTATTTTAATATTTGAGTTGGTTATCTAAATCAAATTATAAAAGGGTTGGTTTAAGGGTACTATAGAAAAAAATTCAATCCTCAAATGTTTTAGTGTTTAATGACAGACAAATGTGTAAATTTAGATGTATGATACAAGCGCGTATAAATTGTCTTTTTATAGAAATCTACATCAATTAAAAAACCAAAAAGAAATATGATATTATCAACTAAAGAAAATATCTTCTATGCCTTTGCAATAAAGAATTATTGTGTGTCAGATCACTAAATGCTTGTCCTCATCGACTGATTTCATCTTCCCACAACACTTTGTTCGTTTCAGTAAATGCAAAACAAACAGCCCATGATGCTGAATCCGTGAGACATCAAAGTAACTCCATTTTGTGTTTTTATTACCATTTACAACACCAAAGATTTTTCTCATAAAGAATATAATATTACAGAGAACCCTCTTTGCAATCCATCAGTAATGGAGGTTTACCCTTATCCATCTCATTTTCTGCCATCAATCTCACACATTTCAACGTTTTCCTTTAGGAATCTTGTGTTTAAAGTTAAAGATTTCTTTAGCTCTGCATTTTCGGTGATTATTGGGAATGTTTTATCTGCAATTCTCACCTTCTTCTTTGCATTGGGTACGTGCTCTGTTCTTCGTTTACTGGGTCTTTTTGTTCGAATTTGATTGAAAGAACTCGGTGGATGTGAATCTTTATTGGTTGTTTGAAATGGGTTTTCTTTAATTTGAACTGTATGTTTGATCTTAGCTCCCAATTTGACATTTCTTGCTGATAAAAAATATGAGGTTAGGGTTAGCTTTTTTCATGATGTAACTTTTGAAATCAATGAATGATGATGAATATGTAAAGGATCTACTGATTAAAACTTTGATTTCCATCATTTATGCTGGAAGTGCAATCTAATGAGAGTGATGATGAATTGATGATGATGATGATTGTTATTATTTTGCAGTTGGTACTTTACTGGGAGCAATGACAGGGGCTTTAATAGGCCAAGAGACAGAAAGTGGTTTTGTTAGAGGGGCTGCAATTGGAGCCATTTCGGGTGCTGTTTTTTCGATTGAAGTCTTTGAATCTTCGCTTGTTTTGTGGAAATCTGAAGAATCTAGATTCGGTTGTTTACTTTATCTGGTAAGCATTTCAGTTTCAGTCTTCATTGTCATTGACAAATTTGATTAGATTGATCATGAAATGCTTCAAAGTTCATGCTTTTTGCACAAGCCCATCTCTAAATCAAGTAGAGAAAGATTATTGTTGAGAAATTATGTTGATTATGCTCAAAATTGGTGTGTGAAAGCAATCTTGACCTAAAAAGATGGTGTTTTTGTTAACTTTCATGATTCTTTTTATTAGCACATCCGTAAAATCATGTCTTAAGTGACTTTGAATATTATCTGATAGTTTAAGGTCAAAATAATTGGATTTGGAGAAACTGTAAGTTGTAAGAAATTGTTTACCAAGATAAATGCAAATTTGTCTGTGTATTCCTTCTAATTCTTCAAGAATGGTCACTTTTAAAACATATATCGTAACACTCCTAGAACTAATGACACTTGTTGCACCAGATTGATGTCATTGTAAGCTTGTTAAATGGAAGGCTTGTACGCGAACGGATTGGTCCAGCCATGTTAAGTGCAGTTCAAAGTCAGGTAAATTTGTTATTTAAAAGGGTAACAAGAAACAAAGTTTTAAAAGATTCTGACTTTCTTGTTGGTCTGGCATTACATTAGATGGGAGCTGTTGAAACAAGCTTTGATGAGGTCCATAACATATTTGACATCGGGGGATCTAAAGGCTTGACTGAGTATTCTCTCGAAAAAATACCTAAAATCGCCATTACTTGTGATAATGATGTTGATGAATCAGGAGAACGAGTTTCTTGTTCCGTTTGCCTTCAGGTAATTGGGTGAAAATGGATCTTTCCATTCGGCCTGTTGGCTTATTAATGGGTTGATTTGGAGTATTTTATATTAGGGTCCTAAGACACTCACTCCTATAAATCGACACTTGCTTATACGCCTCGTATAGGGCTATACAACCCATATGCAAGTCTTGTGGGTGTTAATTTATATTGGAAGGATGTCCTAATAACGGCTCCTTTATTTTAATAGAATAAATGGGTCAAATCATAAAAGTTTAACATTGACAAGCTGATTGAATGTTTTACTTTTACGAGTTAAATGTTTCCACACTATTAACAAACATGTGATAAACGCACCGTCACCTATATTTTTACTTAATATACCCCCTATTATATGAGCATATAAAAGGGCGTATACAAATGACATATACAGGTGCATTATATACAAGCTCAAAACGACGTGTACGAGCTCAAATTAAGAGGGGAACATGTTTAGCAACATGGGGCGCATTTAACCAATCCTAATTAAATATCAGTAGACCCCACTTTAAATTTTGTTTGATCTTCATTATTTGATGTATAATATTTATGCAGGATTTTCAACTTGGAGAAATTGTGAGGAGTTTGCCACAATGCCATCACATTTTTCACCTACCTTGCATTGATGAATGGCTGGTGAGGCATGGGTCATGTCCATTATGTAGAAGGGATCTTTAAATTTCTTCAAACCTTTTTTTAAAATTTTTCTGTATATTCCCGCTTGAAATTTTCACTTTTTCTCAATTTGACTTGTAACGATTCTCGTATTCGTTGGTCTTGGTTGTATCAAACATAAAAACCGTTGAAAAATCGATCGGTTTGATCGCCCCTTCGCATTTCAACTCGGGGTCTTGCTGATAGATCTGAAATCTCAGTACAAGATCCCATAGATCTGATAGACCGGAGCATGGATTTCTAACATGACACAAACTGGGTTATGGTTAACGGGTACTTTTTGGTTGAACGACATACAAGTTTAGCTAAACATGTGGTGTTTGCTTAACCTAACAAGTTAATTTTATAATATTCTAAAAATGTGTTTTATGTCATTATAATGTGTTTACACCAACATTTAGAAGTTAAAAGGAAAATTAGTATATCTAAACATAATTATTTTATACAAATTTGTATTTTTCTTTTATAAATTTAAAATTTTAATGTATTAATATATAAGAAAATAAAATAAAATAAATTTAGGTTAAGTGGGTGTTGTTAATGTCAACTTGCAGACGAGTGTTTTATGTTTGCCTTCATCAGACTAACATTTTTTTTGCTTGTGTCTCTTTACTTGATCTAAACATAAACATGTCATGTTTAACACTTTATAGATTCACTTTTATAAGTTGGTAAAAGGTCGGCGTTTAACTTAACATTCGTAAAACTTTTACAAATATGTATTAAACTACCCGAATACATTGTAAGGGAGGTGACGCCTACACAAATTAATTCACACACAAGAATAACATCGGGCACAACATGTCATGCATAAAGATGAGATTATAATTAGGAGTGTTCAAAAAAATCAAAAACTAAAAGTAACAAAAAATTGAACCGTATTTGTAACCGGAAACAAAAAATGAATTTGAATTCGGTTTTTGGTTCGGTTAATGGCTACACAAAATCTTGGTTATTCGGTTTCGTTATCCGAATAATAACATATTTAATCAGATAACTAAACTGAGTAAATCGAATAAATCACTTTAATTGATTGAATTCAATTCAATTAAACCTATTTCTAATTCAGTTAAATCTAGTTGATGGTTAGCCCTAAGGAATTTTCATAATCGAATAAATCGTTAATTGAAATGTTTTAGTTATAGTATACTTCAACCGCTAGAATTAATTGACTACTCGGCTGTTTGGTTAAGATGCTATCTTTTAATGGTTTGTAACCTCTGAATGATTATAAAATAACCCTTATATTGAATGGTTGAGAGGTTTCATTAAAATTTAACCTCTTAACCATTCAATATTAGGGTTACTTCTTTACCATTCAGAGGTTATAAACCATTAATAGATAGCCTCTTAGTGATCATTAATATGCTACTAAACAACCCGTAATCAAAAAATGCTATAACCATGAACGAAGAAAGAAAGTTATTGTTTGAGGGCGTCACCATTAAAAAAGGTATCATCAACATACCTCTTGAATAAAATAAATTCTCATCAGTAATTCTTCAGCGATAGCGGATAGCCTAAACTAGGAAACAGAAACCACCACAACGGATTAGCAAGGGACACCCGACACGGGTTGTAAAATAATTTAGTGTCATTGACTTGATTAGATAACCAATATAATCATATATTCATTAGAGTTAATATCGATTTTCGTCCCTAAGTTTATACATTGTATCCACTTGAGTACCAACGTTTATTTTGTCTCTATTATTGGCTTGAGTATTGCAAATCGTGTCTATTTTCGTTCTTTTGATTAACAATATTAATATTTTTATTAGATCTTTTAAAAAATACCAAAATACTCCTAAAGGCTATAAAATATATCACTATCTTACTTTTCAATGTCTATCTCACTCTTCCTCTTTCTTCTTTTTCCACAGCACCACACACCATCTCCACCACACACCACATATCACCGCCACCACACACCACAACACCACACACCACCGCACCACACATCCCAACCATCGCACACCACATACCACCGTCACCACATACCACCGCCACCACACAACACATACAACCACCACCACACACCATGGCACCACATACCACCGCCACCACACACCACCGCCACCTCACACCACCACACTTCACATCATCCATGAAAACATTGTCTCCTTCTAAAAAAATGAAATGCTATTACACCCAATTCACCTTCTAATTTCTTCTCCTTTTGTTCATATCTTCCAATAATAACCCTCACGAAAACCTAATTAGTGCTAACCACACCTCCACCCGATTATGCTCCCGTTAATCCCACAAACATCAAATCCAACAATTGAATATGGATCCGTCCACCAGTAAACGCAACTTCATCCGTAACTTTCTCGTTCAATTTCTCTTGTTCTGTCTTCTCATCGTTGGCTTTAGGGTTGCTTATGTTGTCACCATTCGTGGTGAATCGTGTGACGATGGTGATGAATTATGTTTCTTCTCTACGAGTAGTCTAATCGATAATGACAAACTCGTCAAGGTGGTCGGCGATTCGTCATCGATGACGCCACACCCGCCATTGTAGCATCGTTGAAGTTTAAAAAATGGGTGATGTATTACATCACTGTTTTTCAGTATCTAATCAATGATGGAGTTCTGTCGACGAAATCAAAGGCACTTTGCATTGAAACACCAATTGGTGATGATGTTTAGCTTTGAAAGAGATTGGTGTTGAGCATGTTGTGGGGATTTACAAGAGGGCGGCGAAGATGTTGGTGGTTAAGGGCTTAGGGTCTCGTTAGCCGATTAAGGATAACTCGTTTGATTTACAAGAGCGTTGGTGGGTTGGATAGGTGTGTGGTGGGTTGGATAGGTGTGTGGTGGTTGTCTGAGGTGCGGTGGTCTGTGGTGGCGGTGGTGTGTGGTGGCGGTGGTCTGTGGTGGCGGTGGTGTGTGGTGGCGGTGGTGTGTGGTGGCGGTGGTGTGTGGTGGCGGTGGTGTGTGGTGGCGATGGTGTGTGGTGGTGGTGGTGTGGTGGTATGTGGTGCTGGTATGGTGTTGTGGAGAAAGAAGAAAGAGGGAGAGAGATAGAAATTAAAAAGTGAGATTATGATATTTTTATAACCCTTAGGGTTTTGGTGTTTTTTAAAAAATCATACAGAAAAATGTTACCACTTTAGTCAAAAGGACGAAAATAAAAACGATTTGCAAAACTCAGGCCAATAATGAAGACAAAATAAATGTTAACACTGTAGTCAAAAGGACGAAAATAGAAAAGATTTGCAAAACTCGGGCCAATAATAGAGATAAAATAAATGTTGGTACTTAGATGAGACATTTTGCAAAACTCAGGGACGAAAACCGAGATTAACTCTATTCATTAAATTGGTCTGGAGGTGCGGAGTGCACATTAGTTTGAGTTTACTATGATTTCCGGTATTAGACATACTAATAATATATGTGTATATGATTTGGATTTTAGGTATAAGCTAGTATTCAGCCCCACGCGTTGCGGTGGGGCCTTAGACCGTAAAACTATGCCAAGTAGCATCAATGTGACACCGTTTCTAGCAACCATCAAAACCTGAAAAACTCGTAAAACAAAACTACTAACACGGTATGAAATTTATACGTAAAAAAGCTGAACTATGCACGTGCGTTATGACGTGTTAATGGGTATAAATTGAAAAGAAAAGTAAAACACAACGTGGTCGTTAAACTGAAAAAAATAAATGTAAAAATGTTGAACCACATATGCATGTTGCACTATGTTTACTCGAAAAGTTTAAATCAAGACATAAAATGAAAGAAATGTAAAAGATTAAAATATATGAGACTTAAGTTTAAAATAAAAAAGAAGGTTAGCGTTGAATGTAAAAGATAAAAACTATAAAATTAAAAGTATAAAAGTGAAGAAAAAAATTACAATTTATAAAATATAAGATACAAACTATATTGCACTTGGTGAAGTAAGTTGGTAATTATTATTAGAGTAAATTACCATTTGCATCTCTGACGTTTGTTTATTTTAACCACTTGTATCCCCTGCGGTTTCAAAATTGTCATCCGGCCCCTGACGTTTCATGTTATCTTCATTTGAGTCTATACGTTTTATTTTTATCTCCATTTGAGTTCAAATAAATAACACTGTTAATGTTTCTGTTAAAATTATTATTAAAATGACGAAACTACCCTTAAAATTAAAACACACATCTTCTTTATCACATCATCACCATTCACCACCACCATATCCTATGACCACAACCACCAACGTCACTCACCACCGTAACCACCCACGTCATTCACCATCGTAACCACCCAGGTCAGTAGCTAGGTGTTGTATAATTTGGGGCTTTTGAAACCAAATTAAGGTGCCATTGTTAGATCGAACTACTCAACCCATACCCAATCCTGTCGACTTCAACCACCATCATCATCTACTACACCAGAAGAACAACCATCATCATCACCACTGACTTCAACCACCACCATCAAGCAACGTCTTCCCTCCACTTCAAATCAAAAAAGACTTCACCTTCACCATCGATTCTTAGATCTATTAAGGCATTGGTGGCCGACAATGTAGATCTAGTGGTGTTTGGTGACCGAAGATAAAGATTGGGGTGATTGGTGGTAGGCGATGAAGCTGTCATGGTGTTTGGTGGCCAGCGATGACCTGTGGTGGTATTTGATGGCCGGAGATGTCGTTGTGGTGGTGTTCGGCATACCCGTCTCCGAACAACAATTTTGATATCATCTCCTTCATCTAATCCCACATCTTCATCTTCACCTTCATCTGCTTGTTTATGTTCATCTTCTTGTTGTTCACCATTACCTCCGGTGTTGATCAGTGACGGAGTTCGTTTGGGTATGGGTCCGGAGCCGTAATTCGGGCCGGATCTGAAGGATCCGCTGCTGTGTTGGGAAGAAGACGAGGCACGGTGGGATTTGAGGAGCAGGGGTGGGTGGTTGGAGACGGGTATGTCGAACATTTTTCCGGGTTCGTCGGACTTCTTGACGTCGCCGCCGGTGTAGGGTATGGCTCGAGAGACGATTGTGGGTTTGCGTTCTTTGTGGTGTTACGTAAAGGCCATTGTTGAGCTGGTGCGATGGGATTCTGCTACCCATGTTTGAGATACAGTAAAGTCGTGGAGATAAAGAAGAAGAAGAAGAAGAAGAAAAGGGTGATTGTGTGGGTGAATTTGGGTATGAAATTCAGAAAGATGAAAATTTTCTTGATTGAAGAAAGTGGTTTGTAGCAGGTCTGATTGTGTGGTTCTTAGGGGCATTTTAGTTTTTTTATAAAAGAATTAACGGAAAAACTAACGGTGTTAAGCTTTTGGATACAAATAGATATAAATGAAACGTTAGGGGTCAGATGGTAATTTTGAAACCATAAGAATACAAGTGGTTAAAATGAACAAACGTCAGTAATGTAAATGATAATTTACTCTTATTATTATATAGATGCTTGATTTATATTTTACTTATCCTTCATTGATTAAAGTCACATGGTATGTTTCTTTCTTTTTTCAAAACATTTTGCATGGTATATCCGTTTCTTTTCTTGTTTTTAACATGGTATGTCTGCTTTGCGTAAGCTAAACTAATCCCCTACCCAACTAATGTTATGATTCAAACTGAGATTCAAGAAAGATTTATTATTATAAAGAACTATTTTAAAAAAATGTCTACTATGTGAAAATTAATGAATTATTGTATAAAAGGTACAAGTTTCCTAGAAAACTTCACAAATTTAAGAGACTCGCAAACTTAAAAGTAAGCAACCATTTTTTACGATAAGTTACAAGTTAAATTTGAGTTCTCTTTCATTTTTGCTCATAATCTGGTCTTCATTTTAGTTAGGTTTTCTTACTCTTTAATGATAATTATTTAGTTTTTAAATTTAGTATGTTATAATGAATGTATGTAACATCATAATATTATTTTTTTACATCTGTTTCGCTACAAGATCATGGGGTTCGAATCTCATACATTTATGTATTAGAACATAGGTAAGTCAAACCAAATGATATTATATACTTTTGCTTCTTTAAGGGTGGTCCACGCGAGTTTACTAAGCGGGGGAATCAAAGAGAAAGGAGGGAAGAGCTTCGCGTGGAAGGGGTAATGTCATCCGTGAAGGGCAGAGTGACGGTGATGGTGTAAGTTAATTACATCAAACAGAAGCTACAAGAGATCAATGTTACCAACATTGAAACAAGTTAGAGTTATGTGTTAAAAAATGTGGTACTTAAAATTGTATTTTGTATGTATAAGATACGTATCCAACCTTTAGGGTGACGCTTGTGTATTTCGCATTTTATTTAGATGTAACCTACCTAAAAAATCAAGAACTCGCTTATATATTATAATCTTTAATGAATGATAATTTTGTCCTATCATTACATTACTTCAAACAAGCAATTGTATGTTTGGGTTTAAATCTAGATTAGAGTAAATTGTTAGGAGTAGTTGAAGAGGGGAAAACATCTATCGAATTAGGTTCCATTTAGAAAATAAATAAACCTGTTTAAATAACAAATATTTTTCGAAGTAGGATCGTACATCGACATATTTTGGTTGTGAAGGATGTTCTTCAATCATTGGATTCGGTCATAGTCCTGGAAACAGAAATGTAGATGAGAATTTAATGGACCACCGACTACATTAAATGGTTGGACGTTGAGTTTCCATTAATCATTTCTCATTCTTTTTCTTAGGATTGAAATCCCCCTGAACATTGTACTATTTCTATTACATAAGTTACAAGTTGCTAAAGCACGGGCAACAGAAGTGTCTCACTAATTGGTTTGGTGCACTGTCTTTCCGATGTACTCTGTTTTACACACTCATACACCACTAATTAAATATTTAATCCACTATTTTATAGTTTATACAACGTAAAATATAAGTTACATACATGTAAACCACAATATACCTTGTTGTAAATTTTAGTTTACAGGTCGAATGATATATGTAACCTATGAATTCTAAATTTAAATATGTAGTGCCAATCTGCTAGTTTAATTTAAAATTGCAATATAGAGTTAATATCTACACGTAGAGATAGAATGGAAATCCTATGAAAGGTTTAATTCAGATGTTAAGAAAGATTTATTTGAATCCAATAACCGACGTCCCAGGAGAACGCAACTGAAAATGCGACGTCTTCAGGAAGAACTGATAATCTAGAAAATTTAAAAAAAGATACGTGACTTTTTCCGAACATATAACGAAGATAGATGTTGATAGATGTGCCAAAACCAAGTCTAACAATTGTCAAGACATAATATTTGATGCGGTTAGAGCACTTGCAAACCTTTCTCTATATTCATCTCTATCTTTAAAATTTAATATATATCTATTTTCCTTCTCCATTTCACACACTATCTTTTTCTTCATCTATAAAAATTAGAGAATTCTTTTTAGTGAGATAAAAATAGCGATAGAGAATGGAATTTGAAAAGTTTTTAAAAATAAGCAAAATATTAAAGAAAATATGTTTTTAGTTAAGTTATATAGATAGAGATTAAGAATGAGTCGTGAGTGCCCTAAATAATTTAAATTAAGTTGCATTGATGATATACACATTTTGACAAATCTTTTTAAGAACTTATGGTCACTTATTCATGTTTTGAATATAATTAGTACGTAATTTAATTCATTAGTTAATGCAATTTACTAAATTGTATAAATTTAAAAAGTAACTTAGATGACTTTGATCCGCTTAGGTAAATAAATTCACGTGTAGCATATATGTTAGATTAACATATATTATTATAACTTGGTATGTATTGTCTACTTATCTATGTCCAATGGCCACCATGTGCTCCTAGTCTAAATTGTTGAGATTGTGTGTTTTGAAAGTGTATCAACCACTTTGTTCATTATTTCATTGAATGCTTTGGTTTCATCGTTTACTTTATAGCCAGAGATCTTGTTGAAAACAATATCTCGATACTCACTGATAGAAGTAAGGTTTACTTATATTCCACCATTCTGATACATCTTTAATAACTTTGTTGTGGATGAAATTTACTGGGTTTGATCATGGTTATGGCATGATATGGTTCCTCACCATCACGAAGCCGCCACATATGGGCGGGTCACCTCCAGCCATCCACCGTTACATCTTCAGCTAAACATAAACAAAAATCTCACCATAACTCTTGACAAAAGAACTGAAAGAACGATTATGAATTTCTAACATGGTTTTACATCATTTACACAATAAACATAACACTCAAGATTCTACCTTTCTACCATTGTTGCTCTTTTATCTCCCAAGAAACAAAATAACATAAGGACTCAAGTTAAAATGTTACCTTGTACACCAAAGAATTAAATTAGACTTATAAAAACCAACTGACGATTCACGCGGTAGAGCTATTGAGCCCCACGGTGGTTGATAGAGGTCATGTTTTTGCAGGTTGGTTGACACTGGCACATCGTAAAGACAACGTGGGGCCCTTAAGTGAGCTCCCTTTACTCACTAGATTCGAGTCCAGAAATACGACTACAACTGTGATGTCATCGTGAAAATGACGCCTTACTCCCCGTTCGATTTTCTTTAAATCAGAATACCTCATTTCTCTTTTCTTTGCTGCCTCTTGTAATGCTGCTTTCACTAGCCTTTTAGCGCTTCCCTGTATCGTAAGCCAACAAATTCTTCAGTTTTGGCACCAAATTCTTTTATGCTTTCAGTTTTTATATAGAGTAAGAGTGACATTCATGAAGGTGAAATTCTTATTATGACCCTGTTACAATGCTAGTTTATAATTTGAAATCTACCAAAAGTAGAATAGCAGAAGTGGCAATTTAGACCCGCTTATCTATAAGTAGGTTTAATAACTAAAAGGAAAACGGGTCGAAAGTCATCCGAAGAGCATTCAAATTCATAAAACTCAACTGGATAAAAGCAAAAAACAGGTCAAACTAGGTTGGTCAAGTAAATCCATGTTTTGACCATAATCAAAAGCCAGAACATGAAACAAAAAATCCTATGGGATCTTGAAACTAAGAATGAATTCGTCTGCTATCTTGAAAGTACAAATGTGATGTTTAGTTGTGGTATCAAGTTTCTCAAGAACGGACGAGAACATGAGCTCATCACTTGGCATCATTAGTTGCCTAACTATTCCTTTGCCAATTTGCAGAGTAAATGAGTAATAAGTATAGGAGATATCGATACACAACCTACCTTTTTTTCCACCTATATCGAATAAGCTTAAGTTTACATATCAGACGACTAACGTAATAAAGAGAAATGTGTTTAATGAGCTAGTATTGATTTAGGCCAAAACATGTAAATTATTAAATGGAATTAAATGTCAAAACGATTGTCATTTTATTATGTTCCTAATAAATGATATATTTTATATCATTGCACCAAATTATTATCAAAATGATATATCCCCTTAGATAAAGCATTTGAGATCAAAGGATGCTACAAACACTTGAATAAGGGTCAACTGCTCGGTTCATTCTAGAAAAAGTTGAACAGGAAAACTAGAGGTGGTAATTTCAACTCACTTATTTTATTGGGTCTTTTTATTTTTATTCTTATTGGGACATATTGGTTATAAAAACTTGGCTCAAACGATTTGAAGGAGAAAGCATACTCGTGTCTTGGCTCAAACAAATCAACTGATTTGAAGCAGAAAGCATACTTGTGTTTACAGCCTTCTGATTTTGCTATTTGAAAAAGATTAGATCATTACTTCACAGAAACTTCTATAACCATATTTAGTACTTAAAAAAAACATAAACAGTAATAAAAATACGAAGATGCGACACTGGTACCAAAACTCAGTGACTCTGCAAAGGCTAGACCTTCGAATTTCAAATCCAGGCAAAACCTATGTGTTAATTGAGAGAGACTACATGCAAATGCCTAAAACACAAAGATATAATATTTAGTGAAGAGTGATGCTTACATTATTAGGGTGATTTTGCACTATATCAACAGCTTCCTGATTGCTTAGGTGCTCCCAAAGACCATCAGATGCAAATATGAGAAATTGATCTTCTGGTTGGATTTCATGCATCGAGACTGATGGGTCTGCACTTAATATCGGCCTCCGAATAGGGTCACGAAGCCGAAATTTGGCAACCAAAGGTTCCCTATTGAACTCTGCTTTTTTAAGGTATACGTCACCTATAGATTTAGATATCTGCAAAAGAATTAAGAAACACAAACCTGTGTTATGATCTAAATTCTCATAGAGAACAACCTGATTCTATGTTTGACAATTCAATGCAAAAGACAATTGATGATATATAATGTATGGTAGCTATTATGAATGTATGTTGCAAAAGTAAAACTAGCTAACTCCAAGAAACCAAAAGTAATGACCAGATAGAAAAGTTTCAAGTTAGTATTTGTACTAAAAATAGAGAAGATAGTTAGGGGAACTTAGTTAACCAAGAGTCCAAGACACATAGACTTAGTTAGTGTTGATGACGAAAGTTCTTGAATATAGCATGTCTTTTGGATTATAAAAATCATGTAACTTAATGAATTTCTCCATGTTTGTCCAACGATAAATAAGAAAAAAACAATATGTAGCATATACTAATGTACTATAATGATGGGCATTTAACTTAAATAATTATAAAGGATAATAGATCATAAAACAAAGAAAAATGGACATACAATTCAAAGAGGAAAAAAAGGGAAGAACATAACACTAATCAATTAAATCGTAATTCCATATAAAATCCCTACATTGAGCACAGTTAGTAGAGGTCAAAATTTCGGTCCATTTACTTATTAGGTGGTCGATTTAGTTGTCAGTTGTATATTATCTCATATGAGTCAAACAGATAAAAATCAAAACTTAGCTCCAATAGGAAGTAGTCAAACGGATCAAAGGTTTGAAGTTGGCCAAAGTTTAGCCTTAATATACACAAGTATACAGGTACCTGCATCTTTTTATTTGAACATTCAGATTATTGTTGTAATAATATTGCTTTTTGTAATAAAAAGTACTCCATTAACTATTTAACTAAAACAAATTTACAACAGAGAAGAAAGTGGTGCGAGTCAACCAGACCCGCCTACTTTGACTAGCTCAATCTTAGGAGTCCCAAGTTTTAAAAAAACCTACCCAAGTTGTGTATAAGACAGTAAGACTCCTCTAAGTTGCCACTAGCATAGCATTTCAAAGAATTTCTCATTTTCTCTTCTTTTGGTACTAACATGTTCCTCAGCATCATCTTATGTTTGATCTTAAATGTCAGTAACATTTATATTTAAGTTTGGATTTGTATTTGTGTATATGGCCAGTGAAAACAGGCAACAAACATTTTCATCTTCTTAGGCGTGGTTTTACTGAACATATAAAACGCATTCACGCATTGGTCATGTTTATGTTTGTACTAGTAAAGTTACAAGTGAGGTAAAGAGTACTATATATATATGTACAAGTATACATTACTGGAAATACAGTTATGCCAACAACCATGAACTACGAAAACAACAATATACCTGTATGAGGCCCTTAACACGCCAGACATTATGTTTCAAAACTACAATATGAGGATCATCAGGATGCAAACTATGAAGTTCTTGCCTAACAGACTCTATACTTGCATTGTGTTCGGTTGACAGTTGGATTGCAATAACCTCCCCAGTAGCCTTAACAGCTCTCCCCAAAACAGCGCGTGAATCACCAGCATTTGCAATGAAAATTGTCCCATTAGAAATCACACCAACCAGACAGCAAGATCCAACAGCAGCCAACTGTGGTTTCACTGTCCATTGTTTAGCAACAATCGATAAAAACCCTTCTTCGGTCGCCATAAATGTTTTTTGTATGACATCCACAGACATAGACTGTTGTTCTGTAGTCAACCCTACAAAATCACAAAAACCCAATTCAAATTATGAACTTAAGATCAAAACTCATGGAATAATGATAGGATGACCAGTTGACCACTTTAGTTCATTTCACTCACTCTTGAGATTCTGAAAAAGGTGATCGTTAACATAACGAGAAGTTTCAGGGCCACCATGACCATCATAAACTCCAACAAACGTTCCATACGGGCCAGAATCTTGAAAGCTCAATGAGCCTGATTCGATCTGGCTTTGATCCTCTAGTAACATATTAGCCTGAACCACTGCCATTGAGAACTCACCGGTCAAGTGTTGACCAATGTCTTTATACCAAAGAAGCCCATCTTGTCGGCCGATAACATCCGAACCCGTATAAGAATAACGGTCCGATGGTCGCCAACAGGCCTTCAAAAAGTCTATCAATTTTGATAACATCCCTCATCTCAATTGTCACCACAGCTTACCACTGATTCTCAACATCCAAAATTGGATGTGAAGAACACTACAAAGCACCAACACTCCTCCAAAAGTTATAATCCTCTTTGTTTCCCAAATTCCTGCAGACCACAAGAATAAAAAACCATATGCACAAATATGATCATGCAAACAACAATTTTAAAAATAAGAACACAAAGCTTATAATCATCATGACCTAATTAAGCTGGATCTTCAAAAGGGTTTGCTAAATTAGAGGTCAATCAAGAAAGCTCAAGTTTTTCTTCAAAAACCATCAAGAGCAAGTAAAATAAACACCACACAGCATAAAGCAATAAATATTGTTATCCAGTGAATCATAAGTGGAAAGAAACAAAACGTAAAGAAAGAAGATTGAAGGCTTACAGTTGCAAGTGTATGTTTTCTGGTAAGCTAAGAATGAAAAAGATGGAGATCTGAAAAACCCATGTGGGTTTAGATCTGTAGATCCATTAAAAATCCAAACTTTGTGCATATATATACACGTATGTATGTTGGGATATTTTGTTGTGAGCAGATTGAAGGTGGGGAGAGGTGCAGGGGAGATAAAGATTAGATAATTGAAGAGAGTGAAGAAGAGCAGGGTTTTGTTTATGCTTTTGTACTTCAACAAGATGTTAATGGGGAAGTTAAAATCGGTAAACCGATCATCCGTCGGTTCTTAATAATATTTCGATCGATGGGTCGGTTTGATTTATGGTTTTAACAATGACTAGTGTAGATTTTCTTATGTTTTACATGACGTGATTTTGTTTTTTGTCAGTTTGTCTTATCGAAAACCACAAAGACGTATACTGAAACCGGTTTCGATAATACAAATAACGACAACAATGATGTTCACTTATAATCGGTCCGGTTCGTAGACTCGTGACGCTGAACAAGACATTCAAAAACTAAATAGCCTCAACGAAATTATAGGCCTCCATACGGATAGTCTTATATGGAGAAAGTAAGTACTATACGAGTAACTGCACTAATTATAGCTTACGATACAAAGACTCTCAATTTTGAATACAACTTTGTTTTGAAACAAATTATATCGAAACACTAACAAAGAAAAAATAAAAAATAAAGATAACCTAACATTTCATTTTTTTTAATTAATAAACAGAAAATATTACAGACATATAAAAATTATTAGAAAATGAAACGAATTTAAAGCATTACTTATATATGATAAATGGGTGAAAGTGAAAATATAATACAAGAATATTTTGAAAAAAATAAAATTTTATGTGATAACATTGAGGGATCACAAATACTATTTTACTAAACTTTTATGGTTAACCAAAAATAAAAAAATACATTGTAGCGTTCAAGTTGCATTTAACTATATAGAAGTTCAAATAATCTATTATTGGCCCATCGTGTAAAAGAAGAAACTTTTATGATCAAAACTTAAAAATCTAAAAATTACATGTAACCAAAAGTCTTCTTTTGTATAGATATATAGTATATGTATAATCAGTAATTAATATAATATTTACCAATTATCACAGGATATTATAAAACATAATTTATAACTTTATTTTGAAAGAAATTATATTGAAGCACTGACTAAAAAATAATAAACATAACCACACATTTCATTTTTTAATTAAATGAACAGAAAATATTACACAAATGTAAAAATTATTAGCAAAAAAATCAGATTTAAAGCATGACTATATGATAAATGGGTGAAAATGAAAATAAAATAAAGGAAAATTTTGAAAATAAAAATTGTGTGATAAAATTGAGGGACCACAAATTCCATTTCACTAAAATCTTTATGTTTAACCAAAAATAAAAAATACATTGTAGCATTCAAGTTGCATTTGACTATATAAAAGTTCAAATAATCTTATTATTGACCCATCATGTAAAAAAAAAAAAACTTTTATGGTCAAAACTTAAAAATATTAAAATTACATGTAATCAAAAGTCTTATTTTGTATTAATATATAATATATGCATAATCAATAATTAATATAAAACTTATCATTTATTATAGGGAACTATAAACCATGGTCTGTGGTGCTGGTGGTCGACCGTCGTTTGGTCTGCCTACGCTTTGCCTTATAGTCGGTGATGGCATGTGCAACTGCT
The DNA here is from genome assembly GCA_018326385.1 of Flaveria bidentis. Lineage (NCBI taxonomy): Eukaryota > Viridiplantae > Streptophyta > Magnoliopsida > Asterales > Asteraceae > Flaveria > Flaveria bidentis. Next base: position 17,092 of record BJCM01206469.1, on the reverse strand, counting down.
CCTTGCGTCTCTCTACCGGTGGGAGCTGAACGATTGTCGCCGGTGGTGGGTAAGTTGTGTTGGTGGTAACCAAGGCATTTTTGATGGTTGTTTACCGCCTTTGTGACGGAGGATGTGACGATAGAGCTGGTTCGCGGTTTGCCATCCTTCTGTGGTTTTGTGATGTTTATTGTGTAATCAGCTTATGCATGTCTATAACTTTTATGTTGCTGCATATATAGTTCGGTTGTGTATGTGTAATTCACCGACGAAATGTGTCGATGGCGATGAGGACAATCTCATCTTAGACTTAGTTTTGGCACAATGTTCATTAATGGTTTCTTTGTTCTCTTTTCGGTTTGTTACAAATGTGTTCTAAGGGCTATGATAAGATACTGAGGTTATGGTTTCGGTTGCTTAGGCGTGACTACCGATTATGGTTAGCGGTCGCAACTGAACGCCCGCCGGTTCTAAACCCTAAGCTATACAATTTCAAAATTGTTTCAAACCAATCATCATGCGTGCGAGTGATAAACATTAGTTATTTTGATTTACCAATTTAGTTACCTATTCTTGTTGATATACCTACGTATCATACATATGAGTCATTATCTATCTATTTTAAGTTGTAGGTTTCATAGTCATTCGATTTCTTTTGTTGGATACTCTTCTTTGAATGGTGTAACTAATCTGATTAATTAAATTTTTCAATGATAGCTTTAACATTTTAATCGGATAATTTAGATAAAAATCAAAAATAATAATGTATTTTCATGTTCTTAAATAATCTAAGGACTTTTTGGTTGAGAGAAAAAATTATATTAAGTGTGTTTTCTTTAATTCTATAAACAATTGTCTATTGCTCGTGTCTTATGATGGTACGTACATACATAACTTTTAACATATTTATACTACAATTTTATACTATAATAGGACGAGAAAATAATAAAATTCTTTAAAGAAGATTTTTTTTCCAACAACAAATGTACGCTACTGCATTGAGGTATAGATGACGTTATTATAGTAGGTTCGTCTAAATGTATCATTGTATCATTTATAAAGAATATACTTTTATGACCGGATTGATTTTGATTTTGTAAATAAATGACTAAACGTATGTGTTGGACACGAATACACTCGTATACACCCGTATTCGACCTCATAAACACTTGCATACATCCGGATTAAAGTTTCAAGAGGATATGTAAAAGTACATCCATGTGAGTGATACATCTACCACAACCATATTATAAATGTGTTCAAATTTACTTGGACCAAAATGAGTTAACAGATTGAAGGCATGTAAAGATGTAAATGACAGAAAAAGTAGGAAGCTTTAGCCAAGTCAAGACCAACCCTATAACTATTCCTCACCAAGTAAATTGCTACCTCTACTCTCTACCTTCCTCACTCCATTCTTAAACTATAACATTCTTCTTTCATTCTCTCTGTCATCACTCTTAAATTTTATTCTTATGGTGAATCAACTAAAGGTATATAGCGCGCTAAGGTCGATTAAAGAACCATCAGATTAAAAAATGTTTTGATTTATGAAAAGGAAAATATGCATCATATGGTAAAGAACAATCGCGTTGATGGTAACACGATTTGCCTGCATGGTTATGGAGGAGGAGGAGGAGGAGGGAATCATGATTTGCCGGTTTGCCCAAAGCCACGTCGTCCTAGAATGACGATCCCTCGTGAACTCATTAAACCATTCAAATGCACCAATGCACACAGGTTGGTTCATATCCTTTCTTAAATCCTCATTTCATATCACTATTAGAAAACTAGAGAACAAATAGTTCCGTTGGTGAATGGTTCTGTGGTGGAAACATCATCACCGACGGATCACTGACGGATAGTTGTTTTGTTCTTAATTTGTGACAGACCCTTAAAAAGATTTTCATGAAAAAATTTTAAAATGTTTTTGGCAGAACGGCAGTTAAAAAGTTTTTGTTGGTGAAAGTGTGGTTTTCTAGGGTTTGATTTGTGTGTAACGTGTTTGCAGCCAAGAAAATCTTGATGGAAGAAGTGAAATTCTCAACATGATCATCACAGAAAAGGTTCGTTAATACACATATTACGCTTTTATTACAATTTTTCTGTCTTTTTAAGACGATTGGGTACTAATGCAATCCCCGTGGTTTTATTAGAAAACACCCGAGGAGCGTGATTCGTTTTGTTACTACACAGGATCTCCCCCACAACGAACAGGTAATCCATTGATTCACGATGTACATTTCATTAATCAAATGGAGGTTTTTTCGTCATTAGCTTCTTTGAAGAACTAAGTGACTGATAATAGTATCCTCTCGGTAGTTTTTGGTAGTTGAATTTTAGTATTGTAGCCGTTTCTTTTATGTAAAAAGTTTACTCCACGTATATGATTTAAATCTCATGACATCAATAATTTTTTGTGTATTTTGTAAATATAAAGGTTCGAAAAATATATACATTTATACATCAGGAATCTTTGTTGTCACTTATTTCTCATTTAATTTTGTCAGATAATAATATTTAGTTACTGTTAGTGTGGATTGAATATTGTTATGATTGAAACTTATGTTACGATCTTCCCATCCTACCATTTATTAGTAGTGCAAGATCAAGGAATAGGGTAGACCCAGGTAAAATTACCTGTTCGTGAATCAACTAAGTTTGTTTTATTTAACATATCGTTTATTATGCATGCAAAACATTTTAATTTTTTCTCTTATTTTTACGTCACAAATTGTCACAAATTGTAACACCCCTGTTGCATATGCATCGCCACGTTACTAAAACTAGTTATGGTAAATCCATAGTATTTACAAAGATTTATAGTAACATATTGAAGAATAATTTGAAAAACTTACTGTCACTCTAGTCGTGTATTTATTTACCTTTATTTGCGTCTCATTTTATGTGAAAATATTTAATTAATAAATAAATAATATTGGTTTATAAAATGACGCGTCCCTTTATTTCCTATAATTTTCTATGATACAATCGTTATAAAATTTTTAAATTCATGTTACTTTTCTTTTTCTAAATTATCCAATATTTTTATCGTTAAAAAAATAACTTTTGATTCGGTCAATAAGAGACTGTCCAACGTAAGTTGAATACTTTACTATCTTAACCTTTTACTTAGGAGGATAAACAGTTTGTTATATTATAATACAAATAAAATAGACATAAAACAACACCAACTACTAGATGTTTACCATGTGTTGTGACGGATTGATAATAAGTAAAATTTATATTGAAACATAGATATTACGACTCCATTTTAAACATCAAAACACACATGGGAACATTAACTAAAAGAAGCATATCACATTGGTGATAGAAAATTAGAAATAAAGACCTTCTAGAGTTAAATCTAAATTTTTATAAAAAAAACATTATATTTATAAGTTATATAGAAAAACAAAAAAATGTAAAAAACGAAATCTTGAGACCACTTTGATGGTTTCGTATGTTCGTGTTTTCATAAACGTATATTATCACAAAACCCCGGTTTTGAACAACGTTAAATCTAAACACAAAAACAATAAACATGTCACAAAATTATATTAAAATTTTAATAGAGTATCATATATTTAATATAAAAATAATATAAAATAAAGATTTGTGAGCTAGTCATGTGAATCATCTTAAAACTTCAGAGTTGAAAGAATATTTTTAATTTAAAACGAGAGACTCAAATTCTAACTTTATAGAGCCAAGAGCCTCATTTTATTAGTTAATCAATTCATGTTGAGAAAACTCAAAACTTTTACAATGATACTTTAAGCACTTGCAAACTTGATTTCATCACATTCTAAAAGGTAAAAATCTATGAGATGTTCATCCGACGGATACTATTAACTTTTATATTAAACTAGTATTATATTCCGATGGGAGCGTAAAATCATGTTGAACAAAATTAATGTCACACCGTTGCTAGATATTACCAATATTGAAAAAGCCCACAAAACAAAAGAAATAATAATGAAAAGAAAAACCTAGGCGTAAAAACATTGAACCATGAGCGCCCGTTACGGCGTGTAAACGTGCAAAAATTAGACCAAAACGTAAAACACGAAACGATCGATAGACAAAAAAAATCTGGTAAAAACATTGAACCACATACGCATGTTGCGAAATGTTAACTCGAAAATTTTAGACTGAAACGTAAAAAGAAAAAATTATAATAGATTAAAAGTATACGAGACTAAAGTTGAAAGTAAACAAAACTATTAGTGTTAAATATAAAAGACAAAAACTAATAGTGTTAAAATATAAAAGAAAAAATAAAAAAAATTACATAGATACAACTTATAAAACATAAAGTACAACTAATGATGTATTAATAAGTTAAAAATTAGTATTATATATAATAGTAACCCTTAGCTATAATATAAAAGTTTTATAGCCTAATCAAGCCATTTGGTATTTTTATTAATATTTCTTTAGGTATGTATACGTTTGAAACGTGTTAATAATAAACCATTGTAGGCGCCTGGGCTCAAGCCACTTCAAAGTAGCGGCACCTCGGTTTACTTCAAGTTTTTTCATTTTCTTTTATTTTTTCTGGGCTTATGTTAGTTTTATTTTTTCTTTTATTACTTCTTCTTTTATTTTTTAACGATACAATAAGTATTATGTATAGATGATGGTTAAAAAAAGGCTAACCAAACATCATAAAAACAAAATTACATTAAAAGAAATGGGTTTTGAAGCCACGGTTGATGATACTTTCACTTTTTTTTTCTAATATCAATCCAAAGAAACAAAAAAATGTAAGATGGAATCAAAGATTAGCTCGCCTTCAAGTTAGTAACCTTCCAAATCACCCATCAAACAGAAAATATAATTCATTCCACAACTAGTTTCTTCTTCTTTGTCAAATGACATTCTTCTTCTTTGTCAAATGACATTAATCGAGTATGCATGGTGTAATATCTTGTTTTTTTTTTGTTAAATTAAGGTTAATATCGTTTATTCTTGTAAGGATCATTGTGGTCATTTATGAAACTTATGGGCAATTTATGCTTGTTTTCTTTATTTTACATTATTTCTTTAAAATAATAATTTAAACAATTAAGTTGAATACAATAATAATAACTATAATACTGATAATATTAATAATAATAATAATGATCATAATCATAACAATAATAATACTGTTAATAATAAGATAAGTTAAAAATATTAATAGAAGTAATAACTAATAAAAGTTAAATAACTGATAAGTTGTAAAATGATTAAAACTTAAAGTGAAATTAAGTTTTGGGGGTTATTTTGCTAACTTTGAAACTTTAAAAGAAAGTTTTTTTACATAAAATGTTAAACTGAAAACCACAGGGACTAAAGGTGTAAAGTTCGAAAACCCAAACCACCCCCCCCCCCTTTCCATTTCCGTAAATCCGGCCACATCTCCGGCCAAACTCCGACCAAGCTCCGGCGAGTCCAAAACCCATCAAAACCTTTCGAAATCAATCCCAAACCGTTCCAAACTCTTTCATATGCATGGTTCGAACTTGAATGCATGATTTAATTGCGTTTAAAACACTAGTTACTACTCGAAACCGCGGCCTGCAACCTTGTCGAAATCCAATTACTGACCCATCTACACTGAAATTGATAAGGGGCTTTTAGTCTAAATTGTCATTCGAAGCTACCTACAAGTTTAATTTGATTATCATTGAAGATTGCTCATCCATTGTGCACCTACGGCCGCGGCTTGTTCTTTGATCATTCTTAACATCATCCCAAATCAAACCGGGTAATTAAACATTGATTTGAACTCGTTTCTATTTGGGGAACAATAGCCATATGATTTAGAGCATTAACAACAATGATTTGATCTTCAAATTTGGTTCGAATCAACCTGGGATTCATTCGATTTGGGCCTGTTTTGTAACAAGTGTGTTTAAGAATTAAGGGTCAAGTCTTAGCACGACCACGACCCATAGTTTACTGGTTACCCACTCCCATCTCAACTTTGAGGTCCCGGGTTCGAACCCGGGCACCCTCAAACATTTTTAAAGGCTTTTTAGCCCTTTATTTAATTATGGAAAAAAATTAATAAATATAAAAATGGATTTTATAAACTTTAAAAAAATTTAAAGACACCAAATAATTTTCTGTAATTTTCTAAATTTAAATAATATATTTTTAATAAAACATTTTAACAAAGGTTATTCAAGATTTTATTTCTATTAAAATGGATTTTAAATATTAATTAATAAAATAATATTGGTCCAAACATTACCTTTAATTTATCATCGTTTGAATCATGTTTGTTTCAAGTGTTTATTTAAATTTTATATTTAAACTTTATTAGCTATTTTTAATTACATATTTTCTATTAGAAGACATGAAAGGGTATATTTCTTTATTAATTAACGTACTTACAAAAACCCTCAAATTCCACTTAGAACCCTAGTCCTCGTTAATTCGTTAAACTTATTATTAAACTTAAATCTTGTAAAAATATATATTTAGGTGCCTTGTAACAGTTTACGTTGGAACATCGACTATTATTATTTTTATTAATCGTCATTCTTATACTTATTGGTCATGTGAGTTTTCTTGCCCAATTTTATATTATTTCACATCGTTTTGGGGCGAAACATGTTACAATATTTAACTTACACTTGTAAATATTTTATTCTTGTTAAGCACATGCAATTCATACATTTATTTTGTCATTGTTATTTGTGTTATTGTAAGTCTTATATGAGATACATATTATGTTGACAATCATTAACTATTGCTAGCATGGCGACGTCATAGATCTATGGGCTTGACAAACCTCTTTGGTGCTTAAGCCGATGTATTGCCGGCTCTTGATGACGTACGACTTGTTCATCATGGGAACCAAGTACACTTAGTCAATCGTATAAACTTGTAAACTTGTAATCTGTCGAGGTTTGATTGTAGATATATGTGATCTTTAAACTTGTATAACACATAACCTTTGACCAACTTGCAATATTTTGATATAATATATATATTAAACCCTTGGAAACTCACTAACTTTATAGTTGATCTTTTATTTTTAACATGTTTCAGGAAACGCGCAAGTTTGAGGTCATCTTTATAAGTTTGCTTAAATCTAGGATTTGGACCTAGAATAATGAATAAAGAGTTTTGGATTATTTTTGTTTTATGTTTTGATTTATTTCATGTTAAGACTTATGGTTGTATTTGTATTTGAAACTTATGATAATAATATTTATATTTAAAGATAGTGTTATGTGGCTGTGAACAATCTTAACCCTCACATCTCGACGTTTCCGCCGTCAAGGTTGGGGTGTGACACATGGAAGTCCTTATTATCCATTATATTTGGCCTAAATAATTGTAAAAATACGAGAACCGAGTTCCAAGCCGCAGATACAACTCCATAATAGGTAAAAACATAATGAGGTGTTTCCGTGACTCTAGAATAAAACAAGCAAATAATGAATGGAACATTTAACCCTTTATTAGAAAGGTTAACCATAGTAGGTAAACTATTAAGAAAAAACATCCAAATAAAAATGTTAACCTTTACTACCCTTTAAGGTTTTTTTGGGTTTTTTTCTTTTCCGATATCGTTTGTATCGTATTTTGAAGTTTTCCGCACAACAATCAAGAAAAGTAGATTAGTTTGAAGTAATTTAGAAGAAAAGATATGATATATTTGTCATTCATTAAATTATAAGAGTACTAGGGATTGGATAGTAACATCATCACCGGCCCTCGGGTACCTCCATTTGGACATTACAATTCAGTTACTACACACTAAATGTAACTTTTGTTTTTGTGAATGTTGAACTTAATAATTAAAAATAATAATAATAATTTGGATATTATGAATGTTGAACTTCAATTCTCACTCTTAAAGAATTAGTGATATGAGCTTGTTCTTTACATGGTCTGCACACCCACAGTCCCTAGCATTAACACAAGTTAAGTTTATATAAAATAACCAAAGTATCATTGCCTTTAAAATAAAAACAATTATCCAACCAACTAACCACCCCCTTGTAGTCTTGCTTTCGGACATCCCTCTGACCACTATTCTAGCAACCGTCATCGTAACCACCACACCACCACCATCTTCATGTCTCCACACCATCATCACCACCACCACAACCTAAGCTATTTTTCCCTACAATCCCACTAGCACAACCCCATCCTTTCTGGCTGAAAACACCAAACCCCCATCGGACCTCATCGTATCCCTCTAAAACCCTTAGATTTGATTAGAAATCATCACCATCATTGTAACATCCTGTATTTTTTCCGTTAATTAAAAGTTAGCATCGTTTATCCTTGTAAGGACCAAAGTTGTCAATCTTGTAACTCATGGCTTATTTACGCGTATTTCTTAATTGTTATTAAATTTTTTAGAGTTAATAATTAAAATATTAAAGTGTACAATCATAGTAATTATGATAATATTATTAATAATAATAATAACAATAATAACAAGTTATAATAATAATAATATACTAGTAATAATAACTAAAATAATAGTAATAATAATAAGTATAATAATAATTATACTAATAATAATAACTAAAATAATAGTAATAATAATAATAATAATATCAATTTATAAAGATTACTAATCTTAGAAATGTTTAAAAACTTAAAATAATTATGTTAGGGGGGTTTGTTGTCATTTTGAAAACTTTAAATGAAAGTTTTTTGTGCATAAAATAACAAAGTACAAACCACAGGGACCGTGTGTGTAAATTATTAAAACCCAACTCCCTCCCCTTTCCAACCCCCGCAAATCCGGCAGCGGGTCCGGCCATCCCCGGCCGGACTCCGACAAGGCTTTTTCGCGTGATTTAAATGCACAAATCGATCCCCAATCGTTGACAACCGATGCGTGAACACGAATCGAACACTTTTAAACATTGTAATTGCATTTTAAAGACGGTTATGAATCCAAATGATTCGAGTAACCGGTCACCTTAATCCTCAAACCGTTCACCCATTAAAATGCAATAATAATCCAATTAAATGTTATCTGATTGATGGATTAATCAATACTAAAAAATTACCAAACGAAATTTTACCCAAAACACATTTGATCATCACCAATGAATCACACAAACATCGCAACCTGCAAGTTACTTGAATACTAACCTCTGCACATCAAGAGTTGAAATTAATAAGGGGCTTTGGGTCTAGTCAGTCATATGAAGCTACCCACGAAGTTAATTTGATTATCTTCACCGATTGCTCATCCAACGACTTAACCCCAACTGCGACTAACGATCATCTTATTCCATCCTTATTCATCTACAATTCGGGTAATTTAACATATCAAAACACTCGTTTTCACTTGGGGATTAAAAGCCCCAAGTTTAATTTGGTTAAGAACAACGAATTGATGTTCAATTTGATCCAAATTAACTCTAGGGTTCTTGAGTTTTGAAGGAAACTTTTTAAGTTGAGTTTAAAAGATTTTAAAACCAAAGTAAACCAAGGTCGCAACCCTGGTTCACTGGTTAAGTCACTGTCCTCCTAACATGAGGTCCCGGGTTTGAACCCGGGCACCCTCATGTTTTATTTTTAAAGGTTTTGTAGCCTAAAAAAATTTCATAAAAATTTTAATATATATAATTTTTTATAAATTTCAAATATTTTCAAAAGCCTCCAAGTATTTCTATAATTGTTCTAAGTTTAAATAAAAATGTTTTATTGATAAAACATTTTAGCAAATCTTGTTTGAATAATTAGTAAATTACTATTGGTCCAAATATCACTTTTAAATTAATTATTTTAAATAGTAATAAATTTTAAGTTATAAAATTTTATTTAAACTTTATATATAACCTTTTAAATTATTATAATTGTTTCTTTTCACATCTTTAAATAAAATATAAATATGTATTTTTCCAAGAAAATGTAAATTTATTCCATTTTATTAAATATAATTATTTGACAAATACCAAATTGAAACCCTAGTTCTCGTTAACTCGTTAAACTTATTATTAAACTTAAGTCTTGTAATTATATAATTAGGTGTCTCGTGACAATTTACGTTGGAACGACACATATCATTAATCTTATTAATCGTCAATTATATATTAATTGACCATATGAGTATTTCTATACCCCTTTTGCATATTTTTAAACTTGTGGATGAAACATGTTACTTGATAACCATTGCACTTGTAAACTCGTTTGATTCTTGTAAACACTGGCAATTCACTTGTATGTTGTGGTTAGTTGATCTTAGTAATTACCATGTATTGACTATTACATGTGCAATCATTAACTATTGCTAGCTTGACGACGTAATAGATCTATGGGCTTGACAAGTCTGATTTGTTAATCCAAGTACACTTAGCTAATCCTATAATCTTGTAATCGTGGAATCTTGTAAACTGTCAAGGTTTGATTGTTGCATCTGTCATACATCCCTAGTTACTTTGCTCACTAACTTATGGCATAAGTTGTCATCTTTTATATACTTATGTATGAAAACTATGGAAATCTCACCAACATTATGTTGACCATTTATTTTTAACATGTTTTAGGAAACACGCAAATTTGATTGTCATAATTGAAGCTTATTCACATCTAGGAATGGACCTAGTTAAATAAATGAATCGTTTTGGATTATTTCATGTTACGTTATGTTGACTTATTATTTGAGACTTATGGTTGTAATTTACTTTTAAAACTTATGGTTATAATATTTGGAATAAATCATAGCGTTATGTGATTGTGAACAATCTTAACTCTCACATCTCAACGAATCCGCCATTAAGGTTGGAGTGTGACAGCAGATCATGTTGAACCGATCTGAAAACCATCATATTTGAAATCGAAAGTCGTCATTGTAGATCTCGTTATTTAAGCATTAAAAAGGGGGTTTTTGTGAGGTGATAGCAATATTGGTAGGGACCTATGGTGATGGTGATTGTGAGTTGGGGTGGTGATTGGTTCTGGTGGTGGTGGTAGTAATGACTTACAATGTTGGTGATTGTGAGTGGTAGTGAAGAAGAAGAATGAGATAGAAGTGGTCGCGTGGGGCGTGGAAGGTTAGATTTATTTAATACTTAATACAGTTTATCTTATTATTTTTTTAAAACTTAAGAGTATTTTAGTAATCTTACATTGACCAAACAGAGAAAATTAATCTCGGACCGCCGGTAGGTAAAACATACAAAGTTCATATACACATTTGTAATTTTTTAAAAGTGAAGATTGAAGTTACGATATGTACAAACCCCATATAGTAGGTGTGTAATTTACTCATAAAATAATAATCAATTATTAATTCAACAAACTAAAATTAAAGTAGAAAATTAGAAACTAAATTGTCTTTCAGCCGACCAAAACAACATCATCAAACGTTCAATTCTACCGTCGTTACCCCACCGTCCCACCGCCACTCCTCCTTCAACCTCCGATTTACAGATCTTAAACAAAACCACATAATTCCTCCAACTAAATGACAACACCCACTTCAATTCACTAAAAATGCAATCTTTCTTCGTCTTCTTCATCACTTTTCTTGCGATTTGGGGCAACAATTTCATCAAACACTGCTATGCTAGCGTCTTCACTCTAAAGATGCACCACCGCTTCTCCGACCCCGTGAAGAAGTGGTCGGAAAGCTTCCACAAGCTCCACATGGCCGATTTTCCGGCGAGAGGAAGCGTTGAGTATTATTCCCAGTTGGCCCACCACGATAGAATATTCCGGGGGCGGAGACTCTCAGATTCCGGCGAACAACGACTCACTTTCTCCGATGGGAACTCCAGTTTGCGAATCAAATCGTTGGGATAGTATGTATTTTGCTAATCGATTTCACTACTACTTGTGTTTCTTCCAGTTATTGATTAGGGTTTTTCTGCTCCATTTCAATTCGATCACAAAGTTTGTTCCTTTTTTACTTCAATTTTATACGCATTTGTCAAGATGTTACTTTATGATTTGCCTCTCATGTAACAGTTAAGAGGCTCTAATCACCACAATTAACAGTTTTTTTTGCTGTAATTCAGTTTATTTGATGTAACTAAACACTTGTTGAATGCTGAATGTTTATATGATGTTGTTTTTTTTTCTGTTCAATTAGTTTGCATTATACAATGGTATCTTTGGGGACACCGGGCCAGAAGTTTTTGGTGGCACTCGATACCGGGAGTGATCTATTTTGGGTGCCATGTGAGTGCAGCAGATGTGCCTCCATTGATAACACACCTTATAGCTCTGTATGTGATTTTTTTTCCAATTATATCATGGTGGAAATGGGTTATTTGTATAAAATGTTACATCTTTGATCATAAGTTTTACATTTTTGTGCAGAAGTTTAATATGAGCATATATGATCCAAAGGAATCATCAACAAGCAAAAAGGTGTCCTGCAACCACAGGATGTGTACTGCTAGTTGCCCTGGAAGTGGAACGGTGGGCACATGCCCTTATTCATCATCTTACATCTCATCTCAAACTTCAACTTCTGGAATTTTGATAGAGGATTTTCTGCACTTGGAAACAGATGATAGCGATGCAAAAGTTGTCAATGCATATGTCATGTTCGGGTAAATATCCAATGACAATATTATGTAACGCCTAAACTATTTTCTATCTTGATTATGTTTATTAGATGTGTATTTTCTGTTTTTTAAATGTTCGTGCTTGATTAGAAACACGGTATATGGAATATGCAGGTGTGGGCAGGTACAAAGTGGTTCATTTCTACATGTTGCAGCCCCAAATGGTCTTTTTGGGTTGGGTATGGAGAAAATATCAGTTCCTAGCTTCTTAGCACGAGAAGGTTACATAGCGAACTCTTTCTCAATGTGTTTTGGACATGATGGAACGGGTAGGATTAGTTTTGGTGATAAAGGCAGCATCGATCAGGAAGAGACCCCTTTTAGATTTGACGCCTCAAAGTAAGTAGTAATTTGTTGTGTTTTTTTAATGTGGAGGTGGGAATTCGGAGAATGAGTAAAATTTTGGTATGGTCGTAACTGATCATGTTGGGTTGGGTTGGGTTGAGCCGAAGCACTTTTATCCAATTTCATAACAAATAATTTTTTCGATGAATATGATAAGTGATTAAATATATAACAAAAAAAACTTTTTTGGAATAACATGATTGCAGGCCGTGTGCACAAAAAACACTTCGAACAACCTTTGACCCAAACTTAATTTTTACCCATTTAAGTCATTAAAGATAATCATAAACCTGAATGGACCCATTCATAAGTAAATGGGTCTTAACTATTCATTTACTAAATTGTTTGTAGCAATTAAGGGTGATTATGAACCAAACAAGCACTGGGATTGCGAAAGAAAAAGAAGACAGACTTGGGCTTGGATTTTCGCATTCTAATTTGTTCTTTATTTGCAGTCCAACATATACTATTACAGTTACACAACTTCGTGTTGGTGATGAACTTGTTAACTCGAGTTTTACTGCTCTTTTTGATTCTGGTACCTCTTTCACCTATCTTGTTGAACCACATTACACAAGGCTGACAAAGATGGTAAGATATTAAACAAATTATAACTTTACAATCATTATTATGTGGAATTAAGATAAAATACCCATCTTGGAAATGGACACAAATCCTGCATGAAATAGTTATACCTTGTTGAATATATTTTTTTACAACGCCTACAATTGGAGCTTGGCTCTGAAAGTTTTTAGAGTAAATATATTATGAATTATGATGTTTCTCATAGGGTACCACTGTTTTATGCAAGATTCAGTCCGAGTGCTGTTAATTTTTATATTTTGGGCCTATTCATATTGAGAAGAAGCATATTGTCATAGGTTTGAAATTTTGAGTTTGATTTTTTTAATAAAGATGGTAATTTGAAGACATGATCTTGTCATGCTTCTGCAGTTTCACGCTCAAACAAAAGATTCACGACGTCTAACTGATAAAAGGATCCCTTTCGAATATTGTTATGCAATGAGGTCTACTTTCTAGCCTTCTAAGTCTTCATTCTTTTATTTTTATTTCAATACTCAAACCAATTTATGTTGTTTTTTAATGTTGTATCTTTTGTGCCTTTGACTTTTTATGTGTAGTCCCGAAGCAAATTCTAGTCTGATCCCCGATGTATGTCTGACCATGAAAGGGGACCATCAATTTGTTATCTACAATCCTGTTATTGTGCTCCCCACACATGTATGTCTCATATCATCACTTCATTTATTTTCCAGAAAACATTCATAATTTATAATGTTATTTCTTCTTATCTATAGTTTTGTAATTGTATTGCCACCCATTTTAGTCATCCGAAAGAACCTACAATTTTTGCTGTAGATATGATTATTTTTTATATGCAGCCGGAAGCTATATACTGTTTGGCTGTTATCAAGAATGAAGAAATGAACATTATTGGACGTAAGTTTTCAATCTATTGTACTGACAACTTATTTTTGGCTTTTATATTGACTAGGGCAATTTACACAAGTCATCTCTTATCATAACTGTATACTGATCCCATACCCGTTTTCACTTTTGGTCAACTTGACTGTCATCTTTTAACATAGGATGTTTTAATTCATAATTATTCTTAGAGTATGCATATACACTTACACACTGGTTTTAAAATGTGCGCATGAGGAGCAATCTGTTGAAAACAATATACGTAGTTAGGAGTCGCAATTCATCTCTACATACACACTCAAAATATCAAAAGGACACATATAATGTTCAAAACAATGTAACCATTGTTTAGTTATGAAGCAAAGGATATAGTACTTGATAAAGATCGTTAAACTAAGCTTCAAAATCAAAGTGTTCATCGTTTTTATCTTCATCCAGAACCACTATTTTCTCATCAACAATTTGCATTTTCTTTTTGGTCCTTGGCAAGGGGCAATTTGTTTAGTTTCTTTGGTCCTACACATATTTAAAAGCTGTCTTTATTATATTTTATTTTCTGTATAGTTGATATAGTATATAGTGACATCTTAGTTTACTACATACATCTCTTTCTTGTATGAGCACCGGGTAGGCAACGACTAGAAAAATGTAGAAATCGAATGAAACGGGTAGAATAAGATAATTCTATCGCCCCTTGTGATATAGACGCACCACACAAACAAACGACAGGGCAACGATTTCCAACCGTAGAAACAGATACACCAGTACAATTAGATAATCGGGTCTAAGAACACCATCCAACTTGCCAAAGTTGAACCAGCATATACACATATTAATCTAACACTTACACTCAAGAGATAAATCAATACAGAACTTTTCATTCATCAAAAACCACCATTAATTTACCAACAATCGAATACATATTGAAATCTAAGGACCTATCCACGTTTGAACTAAAAGAAATAAACAACTAAGTAGTAAGTACACTAAGAAAGCAAAGAGTACAACTTAAAAAACAAATATAATAAAACTGCATAGTGGTATTGAACGTGGGTCTTCAAGTTGCATGACAATTCAAATGTCTTTCATTTAATTAATATTCTTGAAAATTAGATCATGGACTTGGATGTTTTGATTATTCATCCAACCTTGTCACTGGTAACCATACATATGTTCCGACCTGAACTGGGTTGCTGCCAATTTAGCCGACCATGTGACTCCAATTTTGGCCTGATTTTACCAACGACTAGCTTAACTGCTCGTGGGTTTAAATCATCAAAAATCTGGTTATCAGCAACTGGTTTCTTCGTCCTCCTCAAAGCATTTGTGAACATCCATCCGTGAGATGTATTATGGGGGGCTTGCATTCTTAGTAATCCATAAGCCATACAAAGTCATGTCTGACAAGCATATTGGATTATAAGTCCACCCTCTTTTTTTCTAGAGTCTCATATCAAGTTTAATGTTGTATATGACATACATTAACATGTTATGTCTTTAAAAAGTGTGAATGTTCCAATGGAGTGGTGGATCTCACAAGTACCATGCGGTCTTCGCTATTCACAAGAAATTTGTGATTGATATATGTTTTCCATCGGTCCACCCTTGGACAAATATTGCATCCCATCTTCTTCCTCTTATTGTATTTGGTTGACCCTTTTTCAACACATCTACTTCCATCAAGTATGCGACTTTGGCCTTGAACTTTTTCCCTTAAAACCCGTCATTAAAATTTTTAATTAGTTCTTTGATATGTTTATCTACTACAGGCACATGACAATGTCTTTTTTCTATTTCTGCGATGTGATTCTTTATTTTTTGATATATTCGTCGACTATACCAAATCCATGTCATTTCAAGAAGGAATTGATGGTCAGATGGTAAAGTTTATGACCGCTAAATGTATATTTGGTTTATTGACTCTTCTAAGTTACAAGTTGACTTGATTTGGAACAAGCCAGTTTATAACTCGTGAGGCACAATGGAGTCAGATGTAGTTATGAGTCATAGTCCTGTTCACCACCTTTCGCTGTGAATGGGCTCAAGTCAGTACAAGTTGACTCATACGAGTTAAAACTATGGACCATATCATCTTAGAATTGTTTTAAGTTCAAAGTGAACGAGTTCTTCAGCCATAATACTGTAGTTAACTACCTGTTAAGCATTCTAAATGCAAAAAAGAAGTTAATAATCAGACAACTTTCATAGGCTATTTTATCCTTTTTAGAATAATGATTCCAGGGTCAAGTCAATCATCAACTGTCATAATTTTATCCCAATTTCTTTGCAATATGATTATTTATACCTTCATTACTACTTATACAGAAAACTTCATGACTGGATACCGTATCGTATTTGATAGAGAGAAACTTGTGCTTGGCTGGAAGAAGTCTGGTTGTAAGTGCCGCTACAATTCAAGCTTATCGTTAATTGGTTACACATTTAACACGCATCTTAAAAGTCAAACGTTGACTTTCTTAAGACGGTCATTAGCAACATTAAACAATAATGAAACATATATATACCTGTTGTTTTGTAGGTTATGACATTGATAATTCAACCGCTTTCACATCCAAACCTTTGTACACCGACACTGTTCCTCCTGCTGTTGCTGCCGGGCTAGAAGATGAGGGGAATAGAACCCGAGTTCAAAGCTCTGCTGCATCATCACACAGTACAAATTCTTGTTACACGACTTGTAGCGGTGTTCTTTTTTTAATTATTCATTCTTTCATTGTATTTATTTTTCTCCCTTCTTAAGTTATTTAATATAT
>BJCM01206468.1:0-17450 GCA_018326385.1 Flaveria bidentis | reverse complement strand
GATGTTGAAGGTTGATTAGTAATTAAGGCATCATGTTTGGGACTAGAAATTGATTATTGTGGTGTATGTTGAATGCAATGAACATGGTTAATGAATATGATTGTGATCATCATACACGCGTGCGAATCTGAGGCCCTTACTTAGTAGGATTGGCAGGGTTTAGGATGTGAAGTCGTGAGTGGCTTCACATGGCATGTAGTGCGTGATTTGATCTTTGTGTGGCGTGTTAGTTGTGTTATAACTAGTGGGCATGTTAATGTTTTAGATTCGCATGACTTGTATGATATTTAGTGGTATGATGATCTAAGTAATGCATTGGGTAATGTAGCACCACATGTGATCCATTTGAATGTTAACTATGTATGTTATATGTTCACGTTTGCTTAATTGAATTATAACTCATGATGTCACCAACGGGTCAAACGGGTCAAATGGGTCAAACATGTCTGTTTTCTGAAACCTTGAGTCTTTGGTTGTGGTGTGCTTAGGGTTTCACATGTTCTTTGTTTACACGTACTTATGTACTTACATGATCTAGGTAACCTCTGAAGGTTGTCTGTCCACTCTTTATTATGAGTAAACCCTAAGTATTTGTTACACATATCAGGTGAGTTCATGCCCCACTCTTTACTTAATCTTTTTTGGGGGAGATAGCATACTGGTAATTTACAATCACTTTATATATTTAAGTTGTGTATAATATTAATAAAGTGTTGTTTATCATGGAAAAGTCCTCACACTTTCGAATTGTTAATATTGAATAGCGGGAAAACTTGGGTAGTACTACAGGGCCTGACGAGCCCCACCTGTGTGACTCGAGGTCAACCGGGTGCAATTTGTCCTAATGAACATTGTCACGATCTGATAAGTCGTGACAGGAGGCAACAACTTATCACAGTCAGCTTCAATTGCGAAATCACTATGAATTAATATTTATTATTAATAGATTAGCTATCTGTTACAATACACTACTTATATATTACAATTGTTAAATTGTTAATATTTGAACGTCAACTCTTGAACTCACCAACCATTGTGTTGACATTTTTAGTATGCTATTCTCAGGTCGTTAACTCGGCTCGCCATTAGGAGCACAACACGGGTCCAACATGCATCCTAAGGCTTTAATTCGTAGATACATTTGTTGTCTTTTATTCATGGGTTTTTAAACATTGGGATGTCGCGTGTTTTTCCATATTATGTATTTTTTATACTTTGGATTTGTCGTATTTACAAAACGCTTCCGCATAGTTTTCAAGTTTGAACTTTGATTGATTTTATTCTAACGTTGGTATATAGAGTCGTTCTGGGCAACTATTGACTGTGATCCTGGTTTGTTCACACGCCTCGCGGTAAAACTCCGCACGTGAATTCTGAGGGTGTGACAACACCCACATACATGGTAAAATTTGGTGCACAACCATGACGGGACAATGCCGATTTACCACGCCATGCAACGTATTTTTGGGCGGAGGCGGTGTTGCCATGCCATGCGATGGCTACATGAAAGTACTACAACCACCCTATCAAACATGCTCTTAGAAGAATATCTACAAACCAAATAATAGCACATCTTTGGTGTGACATACTAAACAAACAATCCATCGTTCCATCAATCTTCCAACTCATCTATCAAAACAAATGTTGCATTTCATGATCATATATTCATATTCAATATAGAAATACTAGAGGGACCAGTTTTGTAACTCCTAAAACATTTTGTGCCTCCGTCACCGTCGAAAACATTTCACTCAAAAACACTCTTCCTTTCCCGCTTCTTTCATCACTTTCACTGTCTTCTCCCACACGCTAATGGCGAACTCCGTCACCGGCTCCGGCACCGTCACCGTCACCGGCGCCGGTACCGGCGTTACCGAATCATCACTCCTCTCAAAGCTTGAATCATCCTCCGATCTCTCAGGTATCCACCACCTCTTCACCTCTCACCTCCACCCCTTCGCCACCGTCCTCAAAAATCCACCCACCAAACCCTCAAAAACCGACGCCACCACTCTCCGATCACTCGCCAAACAGTTCTTATCATTTCTCAACAAGTCGCTATCACTTCTCCCCAAACGCCTCACTGAAACCCCCAAAATCGACTCCAGTTTCGCTTCAGAATTGTTTGATACCTACAAGCTGTGTCTCCGTTGTTTGGATGCTGTTTCGGCGCAGCTGTCGTGTAAGCCGCATTCGCTGCAGATCCAGCGGGTGAGGCTGATGCATTGTTATGGGAATTGGGGGAGGTATGAGGAGGCGCAGAGCGAAGGGTTTGTGGTGCTAGGGTTTATTGAGAGTTTATATTGTAAAAGAAGTGGTAACGGTAAGGGGCGGGTTGTTCCGGAATTAAGGAAAGAGAATGGTGATAAGGAGATTGCGTTGTTGATATTGGAGGTGGTTGTGTTGCTTGTTAAGTGTGTTGCTAATGTTCAGAGCAGAGAGGAGGAGGATTACCGTAGAGTGCTTTCGATGGTGGATGAAATCCAGCCATGGTTGAGGTATTGTGTTACATACCTGCATTTTTCAGTTTAAGATTTGATTATCAGTAACATGCAGCATACTATTGGCCTATTAGTATTAAGTTGCAAAGACTAGCAATCTACTCTAAAATTGAACAATAATTGTCTCTTAACAGAACTAGAGGTTATATTTAACCTTGGAATCAGTTTGTTTTTATTTATTTATTTATGTAATTGATGTCTGGTAAATGATACTTTGATTAGAAGCTATGGTAGGCATCTTAGGAGACACAGTCAATTGTATATATGGGCAGCAATAATGGTAGTTTTATTAAAATGGTGAGTTGTAAACATGACAGGGTAATTGGTGCGGATGGATATGATAAGTTGCACAGAATGCTTTTGTCGTATATGAGCAAATGTGCACTTTTTCTGGTTGGGGACCTTGCAAACTTTGACGTGAACCTGACCTGTAAGTTTTGTGTTGAAACATTCGCCGAGTATAGAAGATCGTCTCTGAATGATCAAATAGAAAAGGTGCATTTCAATTTAAGAATTCAATTTATAGATGCCCTAACAAAGTTTAATGAGACTAACATGAGGTTTCTTATCTATGTCTTCTATGCAGTTCGCCCACAATATGTGCAGCTCATTATTTTCACAGCTGGACAGTGGAATTTTTTGCAGTGAAAAAGTACTATTTTTGGTGTTGGATACAATGGCTAATAGATGCACGGTAATCATATAAGTTCATTTCTATATTTTAATGCTTAAGTAAAGCTATACATTCTTAAGTTCTATATTGTACTGTGAAGTGTGGCAATTTATGCAAAAAGCTACGTTAAAGACTAAAGAGGTCATCAGGGTCACAATTTTGAAAGAGAACATTCGCGAAGTCTAGACTATGTTTTGAGCAGTGAGAAATACATAGCTAAATGAAAGAAGAAACTAGATCAGGATTAGGAAACTTTTGCAGTTTGGCTTCATTTTTACACCACTTTATGATAAATTCAATATTTATTGTTCAACCTGATGAGTCAACACGTTTTCTAAAAAGTGAAAATGTGAAATGAGTTACTGATTGGCGGGATAAGCAACTTACCAGTGACTCACAAGGGAACATGACTTTGATGTGGGAAAAGTTTATTCTTAAACAGGATATAATCTAAAGATACAACAAAAACAAAGTATCTACTTGGGTCTCCATGAAAGATTAAGTAACCAATAATTTAACGACCAAAAATATTTCTACTACAATCCAAAATTTAAAATTGTTTGGAGGAAAATTACACACAATGATATTTAAGTTGGGACAAAGCCAGATTAAGTAAGATAAATGGTATTTTGATGATAAAGACACATCATCTGGAGAGCGTGAGGAAAACTGAGTAAAGAAGTCAATAACTGGTTGACCTTAACTCTGTGATGAAGTTTGGAAAAAAAATGAAAGAAAAATTGAACGAACCATGTATACTAATGAATATTTGTAAGAAACATTCACTTGAATGTGCCCTATGTAACCCAGAATACGTACATTGTACATGATAGTTTTAAAAAAGCATGTAATCATGTATTATCATTGGGGAGAGTCCTAAACATAATTGAATGTATAAACACAGTAAAACCAATTTTGACCAAACACAACCTTTTAATATTGTATTGATCTCACTATCATTATACTATAATCCTTTGTCAAATATGATTACAAGAAAGTTTATCTATATGCTTGTCAGGTTGGTAATGAAAAGGATACTGTAGATTTTCTGGAACTCATTTTCTATTTTGCCATGAAATGTCGAAAGGCAACTGTAAATTTTTGTGGTGCAGTTGCATCTCAGTTTAAGAAATTAGCCAATTACTTTTCTCAGGTATGTATATACGCTCTTGAGTGTACTTATTATTATTATTTTTGGCTTGTCTTATATAGTTTAGTTTTAGTAACAGTCATTTTGCAGGCTCATTTATCGACGATTGAGTTGATCATGAGGCTTTATGCCATGATATTTTCCACCGGTGATTTGAATTATTATTCAAGAGGGGGTAACTCCAAGATGCCAAAAGCTGAAAATGACATTTCTATCCCCAAACTTTTACTTGATGTGGAGAATCAGCTTCAAACTTTAAGAACGTCTATCACTGCACATGCGGGAACTTATATGCCCTTTTATTTTAGTGCATTAAAGTTTTTGTGTGAACCACTTTCTGAGTTGATAAACTCTGAGCGTAAAGGCGTACTTTGTGGATTCAATGATATGTCATTTCCTATCAAGCTACCTAATATTGAGGATGTTTTGCAACAGTTTAGGCTTGTTTTTTATGCTTACTGGTAAGCCTATAAGATGTTGATGTAGCTAGTTTGTTTTAGTAACCTTTAAGTTTTATATTCTCTTGACTTTTGGATGCAGTAAATCTGAGATAGGGAAATATGTTTATGAGGACAATGAGCGGACTGTACTTGCTGTAGCAATTGCTGCTTTCACAGTCTCATTTGCTACAAAGCAAAATTTTAAGGTTACATCACAAATATAATTACATGTTATGCTGTTTGTCTTCTTGATGATTATATGATAATGATGTCCAAATTGTATATAGCTTATCTTGTTACTTCTTGCAGGAAAGTACTAGTTTTCTTAAGGAGTTAATTTCAGCCAAATGGGTTCAAGTTAACGGGTTGAAATATCTCTATGCATCTTTGCACAATGTTGGGATTATTTTGTACAGAGCTAATAGATTAAAAGAGGCAAGTTACAATGTTACATATACAGTTCGATACCACAAACTAAATCTTTAAGTAGGTTTATATCTGATATGCGTGCGCACACTAGTTTTTATTCTAAGTTATGATGCATTCTGTTTGTAGGCAACAAAGTCATTTAACTTATGCTGCCAAGCAGCATGGAAGTGTGTAATGAAGTTTTGTAAGATGTTTATTTCAAGTAAAGATGACTCTTCAAGTGACTTATCAGAGGAGGCCATAACTGCTTTTGTCACAGAAGCATGTGCAAAAAGTGCTTTTTTGCTGGATACACTTTACCAATGTGGTACTGGTAGTGAGGAGATAAGTATGATCTTAACTGATTTTCTAGAAAGTTGGTCTGCTGCTCAAAACTGGTTTGACAAGATTCCAGTTCCAATAGCTCTGGTCAAACAATGGGTGAAGGTAAGTAACAAAACAATGCCTTATAAATGTGTGTGTGTGACAAACACATCTACACTAGAAGTGGAAAAATGAGGTCAGCTGGGTTGAATGGATCAAAATGAGCTGGCTTGGGTTGACTCGAGTCACCTGTCTGTCCAAAAGTTCTATTTCATCTTTTTAAGTGATTGTTGTGTCAAATATGATTGCAAAAGTTATATATTTTCAATGCTTTTCAATTTTTAGCATAAAATGATTTATGAGGTTTTACACATGTTTTTTTGAACGACCCTACCTTTTATTTACACTCTAAGAGGCATAATCCTCTACCATGTGGGTTAGCCCCACCATGACAGGAGGTTTTACACATTAAGTATAAAGTTTGGGTGAGTTTCCAATCATTTGATCTGTTTCATTTTACCTAATTTTGAATTTACCCGTTTGATATGTTGGAGATAAGACATAACATTGATCAATCAATTCTTAAATAAATGGGCTGGAACTGCCGTCTTTGATATTCAGCCATAAAAATCTTGTTTCAATCATTGATCTTGCATTGCCTTGGCTATATGATTTCCTTTGCTTGCAGATACTATGTAAAGAAACTATAGATCCTGAAGATGGCCGTAGTGTTAGAACAATATATTCTTTGATGTCATCTTCTTTGAGCATGTCAAAGGAGGCTCTTGGTTTGTTATTAGAACAGGTCTTTTTCTCTCTCTCTCTCTCTTGTATAATATGTGTGTGTGTGTGTGAGCGTGCACACATCACACCTGTATTTTCTATATAGTTAATTTGCCATATCATATTATGTTCTTACTACTATGGGTTTGTAATAACCCCCTGAGTTCTTTCTGGTAAATTTTACTGTTTAGACATGTTTCTTTTTGTTCAGGAGCTTGAAGCTTATAGGGAATTAAAGTCTCTTAATCCAGAATTATGTAAATTAATGCAAATGACTATCTGTAACATCCTTTTAGAAGATATCTACAGTACAAAAGACAACTTTTTACATAAATCCAGGATTCTCATTGCAAAAGGAAGAGAATCAAGAGCATGTGGAGTTGAAGGTCTGAATGATTGCATTGAATATTTGTCTGAAGCAATATCTATTCTGGTGAGCTATCTTCAATTTGGATTTGACTTCTTATCTTTTCATATTAATTTTAGTTTACCAATATGAAATGTAGCTCCCATTCCATAGTGACATGTACAATAAGAACAAGGAAGCCTGTGGTCTAGTTTGTAATCTGTTAGCGGAGGCTCATTGCTTACGTGCATTGTGTACACAAGAGGCAGAACCAAACTCGAAGGTATTACCTCACTAAAGGATTAGTCGTGCAGAAGTGAATTGTTTTATGTGTTGTAGTTCATTCATATACCTTTATACCATATTAATGATGTGACAATTTTGTAATGCTTGCTTATGGTGGAGTCATTATGGGTTATTTTAATCTCAAATGGGACAAATAAAAGAAGTTGGCAAAATAACAGGTCATATGTGTTGAAAGTTCTGTTTAGTCTAATTTATAATGCATACAACTGTCTAAGTAGCATTCAAGGCTTCAATTAAAGTGTTAGATAAGTATTCTAACAGTCTTGTTTTTATAGTCACTATCAACTTCATTTTTCATAAAAATGGCAATTAGTGTTTGTGGATCAACCCAACCTTTGTAATAAAATATGTTATGTTTTAAGTTTTTAACTCTATTGGCCTGTTTGCCAACTTGCCCCCCACAGTTTATCTTGCAACCTCAACATATTATTAAGTTTCCTATCATGCATTTATCTTTTCTGGTGCAATTAGTGTTTTGTTACAGACATTGGCTATGCTTTAAAGCTATGGTTGAGCCAAGAACATTCCCAATCTGTTGAACAGACTGATATGGTGTCTCATAATACTCTCATCTTGTTGTACCATGTTGGCGATTCGTTATTGCTTAAGGTTCTTTTTCTTGTTGTCCTTGTTCATATATTCATCTATTTGGTGTGCCTTGTTGTTTATAATGTCTTTTGTTTGTAGGGCTGCATGGAACTTCATTCTGACATATATGAGCTGATGATCAGGCTTTTTACCAGCAATAATGTTTCTTTAAAGGAGTGTTTGGCCATGCTTTGGCAATCTAAAAGCCTTAGCCATGCCCTTTGCACTTCACATGTAAATGATGCATTCATTTTGACATTTTCAAAGCACTGCAAATCGTCTCTGTCTCTGGAGTTCTGGAAAAGTTGTATGGAGAAATCAAAATCACTAGAAGTTGGTTTTCAGCAGTGTTTTTCAGTTACCTCTACTCTTTCTTTCCCAAGCTCTTGTAATCATGATGTTGCCTCTGAGTATGCAGATTTAACAATTGATGATATCAGGAAGACTGCTTTTGATCTCAGTAACAGTGTATGGTTCCTATAATTGTTTCTTGCTACAGGTGGCAAGACGGGCTGGTTGAGTATTGTGTCAATATGGTTTGGGTCGGTCCAGTTTGTAATCACTTTTTTTTATTTTCTCTTTCTGAATTTCATAACTAATCAATCTACTAAATATGATTACATAAACTATGCTATTAGCTTATTACAACAATAATGAGCTTTATATAAGAGAACAGTTAATGAGTTTTTTGAGTTGAAGTGCACTATATATTTTAACCAACTTTTTTTAGTTAGATATTTTGGCCTTAACCCATTACCCATTGGAGATGAAACATAACCCAAATTTGGTCCATTTTTATGTTAGTTGGTCAAACTTGTCACCTATTGGCTATGGTTTCTGTGATTACATCTAGAATTGCCATATTTTGCTGATTTTTATCCACATTCACTTCTTACTTTAGGTTCCACTGTCCAGCAAATCATTGTTTCTCTCTTCAAACTTGTACTATGATTTGAGTGAAAGACTGATTTCAAAGGGATCAATGGTTGAGGTACCTATTTTATTTCAAGTTCTGTTTTTCGTAGGTGTTCCTTTGGTCCCTATTTTCTTCTGCATATTTTATCTATCTAATTTGTCAGGTACACATTTACGCTTTAAAGCTAATTTGCCTCCTGATTTATGTTGTTAACTTCTCTTAAAAAGTAACCTATGGGGAATAATGTTCTGATTGATGTCTTTCAATTTCCAATTTTACAAAACACAACCAGAGAAGTGTTTAGACTATATAGATTGTTTGCTTTTAGATGCTAAACTTTTAAATAACAAAACTGTGTTGCTTCACTTGACTTAGAACCTTCTGGAGTCTTGTTGGCTCCTAGACATGTTGGTTGCAATTTTTCACCTCTATGGGGAAACCGTAATTTGTCAGTTTCCACTTAGCTAGGCGAGATAATAAAGTCCTGGGGATGATACATTTTTAATTCTGGAATTTGGCCTCAAAGTTTTAACTTATTTTTAGTCTTGGTAGGTTCTTGTATGCATCTGAAAATTAATCTTTTCTTATAAATTATCTTTTCTTTGTAGGCTCTTTCTTATGCCAAAGAAGCCTATCGAATGCGCACCAAACTATTTCAAAAGAATTTCATATACTCAATTGAGCAATACAATGATATTATTGGTGAAAATGGGGAAGTAATTAAAAAATGTGGATATGGACTTAAGAATTTTTACATGCAACCTTCAGTAGCTACAACAGCTTGGTCAAATGACAAGGGTTCAAGTGACTTTGATTTCATTCTGACTCCATGGAATGTACTTCGTTGTTACCTTGAAAGCATCCTTCAGGTGAAATAATCAAATCTAGCTTTGAATGGTTTTTAACTACTTTTAGTTTATTACAAATTTTTGTTGACGTTTGACTAATGCAAATCAGGTAGGAACTATTCAAGAGATCGTTGGAAATGGATCTGAGGCTGAAGCTCTTTTACTATGGGGAAAGAACATTTCTGCTTTCCAAGGCTTGCCGATCATTTCAGTTAATTTCTCTACTGTTTTAGGTATGTGTTTTTATTTTATTTTTTGTTTTTCTAATTTATATTTTGAAAAAAAATAATTAGGAGTCTTTATGCATTTAAAAGTACAATTTGGGGGGCCTTTCAACCCATTTCCTTCTAAGCTAGTATTTTTTATTTGACTTATTAGAGATGAAACACAATCCTAATCAACTTTTTACAAGTATATTAGTTGAAATTGCTACCTCTACTAAGTATTTGCAAAATATTTTCTTGTATCCAACAGGTCAGTTCATAATTGTTGGATGCTTCCGCTTGTGTATGCCAAGTTATATTTTCTTCTAAGCTTTCAACATATCTCTCTTTTCATGTCCATACTTATCTTGTGTATCTATGTTTATGCTTTTCTTGTCAGCTTTAAAGCCAATAGGCTGCTAACTGAACCTTTACTTGTTTTTTTTCAGGCAAACTATACCGTAAACAGCAACGTTGGCATCTAGCTGAAAAAGAACTAGAAAGTGCCAATCATATGTTGGTTGATAGCTTCAGTCATTATTCTTGCTTGAAATGCAGGTTAATCTTGGAAGTTACGATTGAACAACAGCTTGGTGATCTATTCAGAAGCTGCCTCAATAGCATCAGTGATAATAAACTTGAGGGATTATTAAAAGCTGAAACATTTTATAGATCTGCTGTAGAAAAACTGAAGCTTTCTGAATGGAAAAATTGTGTTAGTAACCCCAAGGGAATGATTTCAAGAAACACAATGTTTTGTGATATTGGTGGGAATGATTTCATTCTTTCATCTGATTGTGGGAATCACGAAGAACAAGAAGCAATACAACCCAAAGTTACAAGAAAGGGTAAGAAAACCACTAAAAGTTTACCACAAGAGCAAAGGGTTACTTCTAGAGTTACTAGATCTTCTAAGCAAAAGAGTGAAAATGCTCAAAAAGAGTTAAAGAAGACTGAAAACTCAAAGGTTGACTGCACTGTTTCTTGTGGGTGTGAAGTTACATGTGTTTCTGGTGAAATAAATTGTTGGCATTGTGTTCCTTCTGGAGTTATGAAATCATCATTGTTGACAAGTGCTTTACAGATGAAATGGGAGTGCACCCGTAGACGGCTCTTGATTAAACTTTTCACTGGCATAGGTATCTTAATACTAACTTGAACACTTTACCTTTTTTTTGTTATATATGGAGAGATACTCATGTAGTTTGCAACCTTGAGCAAGTCACTGGTTATCATGTTTGCATAGTTTTTATGTTTTGCGGAATTAATAACAATCTCTGGGGTATATGATGTGGTTGTATCGATAGCTTATGTGCGACTTTAAGTAGGTTATAAACTCTGGGGTAGATGATGTGTTTCGATAGCTTATGTGCGACTTTAAGTAGGTTATAAACTTGCTGTAGTTTAACTTATTTAGTTATAGTATATCTGGCTGTTAGTTTGTTATTATCTAGTAGTGGGAATTTTAGCCATTACACTAATAGATGGATCAAATTGAGTTATTTTTACGTCTAACTTATAAGGGATCGAGCATGCAAATTGAAATGACTAGTTAATAAAGAAGAGGTCAAAAGGTGACCAAAACATATTTTACTGCATGGAAGCTACTAAAACCTTTTATTCAACAAATTGGTAATATTAATATAGTTTTATAATTTTATTATCTTATTCGACAGTGTTTTTTGATTGATAATCCATATTAATAAAAAAAATTTTCTCACTACTTCTACTTGATCTAGCCCTCAAGAATTTTACTTGTTTGATGCTTGACACAACCCACTCACCCAGCCAAAGTTTGTTACTTCTACTCGAATCAATCAAGAATTTGCCAGGTTGATGAATATTATTACAAATATCTTACTGTTTTTGGTACTGAATTTAAACCTGCATTTTGCTTCTAAAGTTTAAGTTGGTGGTAGTTGAATTAAGACGATTTATATGTTTGTGATGTTTAATCCTGTACATTTCTAGGAAAATGTTTGTGGGCCCGAGGTGACACTCAAAGAGCGAATGAAGTATTCGTGGAAAGCTTATCTGTGCTAGTCAACAGGAGCACGTTTCATCCATCAAAGTTCAAGATTTCATTCGCTCTTTTGGCCGACCTAATTAAAAAGAATGTGAGCGTAGACGTGTTTGCAATTGAGTATGCAGCATTACTTTACAACATGTGTTGGTTTTCATTAAGAAGCTCTTATGACAATGTTACAAGGTATTACCAACTTGTTTCATGCTATATTGTTTCTCAATCACATTTACTGCATTAATATTTTTGTTGGTGTGTGTATGTGTGTCTTCTATTTTTGTCCTTTTTTTAATGTTATCCTCTTGAGTCATAACTACTATAAATATATGTTATGTGGCACTACTTAGAGCACCAACTTTGCGATTATTACACACCTAAAAGAAATTGTGTTGCGCACTTATGCTTATATGTTGCATCACATAACAAATCTGTTATATAACTTAAGTTTAGTACTATACGCATGTAAACAGAGTGCATAAAGGTTATTTTTTTGAATTGATCGAGATGCGTTTAATCTCAAACAGGTCTAATTTTAAAGTTGGCTAATAAGGGAACATGTCAAATAGGTCAAAATGCGTCGGATGGGTTGATAGCTTCTCAAGGTGTAACTAAATGCATACAACCTCTTAATTCGTGTTTATTATAATTGTATTGTTTTTTAATCATATGCAGTGCATTAACATCTTGTTAAAATTTATTGTTGACATTCATTCTGTTAACCTGCCCAACGGCAAATGTGAAAAAAAATTTGAACCATTATTAACACCCATATAGTGACATCTTGTTATCTTGATTATCAATGATGGTTACCTGTCATTATGCATTGATTGCTTCTTAGTATATTATACTTGATGATTACTACACAAACAAATTTCAGAAAACTACCTTACTCTGAGTTGCTTTTCATCTTATAACCTATGACTTTTTGGAGAAATGGTCTGATATATCTTGGTATTCTTATTGAACTTGTACTGGAAAATAGTTCCCTTACTATTCTAACTATAGATCTGCACTTGCCTTTTGATTTTACTGATGTATCATGTCGTTTGATTTGTCTTTTAGGAACCATTCTTGTGACATACCGTTCATTCCTGTACCCATAGTAGTTTCTGGATTGAAGCTATCCTTCATAATATGTCGTGAGGTACCCGACCTCTTTCGAAAGGTAATTCAACTTAGTTTGACACAGACATATTAATCTCTCTGACAAAATTTTATGCATGCGATTTGAGAGTTTTGATTAGCTTTGGTCATTGATGATCATCATGTCACAGGTTTCACGGTTGCTAGCTGTTTTGTATACACTTACTCTATCAACTAAAGCTTTTTCTATGCTGACTTCTTCTTGCAATTTGTTATCTGAGAGTCAATGGGCGCTTTATTTTCATCAAGCATCACTAGGAACACATGTTAATTATCAGTTGTTCTCTCGTCTTGGGAAGCAAAAAGATCATAATACCATGGATGTTGATGTAAGTATTTGTAATAATTATAATTTTTTCCACGTCCTTTTGATGCATTTATTAAATGTTCATGTGTTGATGTATGTATATATTTATTTTATTGTATCCCTTCTCTATTAACTGTTTAGATTACATTTCTAGTTAAGTTTGGATATGAACAGCTTCTATCTGGTAATAATACTTTCTGTTGTTTGTTGAGTTAACGTATCACTGCTGTTTGTTTTGATTCTTCATTATATATCATATGAGAAATACTATTATTACTACAAAATTACCAACTTAAGCTTTATATTATGTTAAATAAAACACACTAGTATGCATGGGCCTTAAGTGACTTAAATGAAAAGAATAAATATTCAACTTATACATTTGATAACTTTCGCTTGGTTCTTTTAACTTGTTCTACCTTCCGATGATGAACTGTCGGATCTATTGATTCAATCACTAGTAGCCACAAGATCGTAAACAATTTTGTTTGTATATTTTTGTTGATACATCACTAGAATGCTATGCTTTTCCGTTTCTATATGCAATCTGTTACAGAAATTTGAAGTGAACCATAAATTTATTTGGTTTACTACTGATACTCTTATTGTGATTCTGGATTCTGTTCAGAAATGCTTAACCACTTTTTGCTGATTTGTACATTTTAGACTGCATTAATTTTGTTTCTAAACCTTGGTTTCAGGATTCTTTCCCATCCAGCTCAACTTCTCTCAGTTTGCATAGGTATTTGCCGTGCATCTTCACTAGAGATGGCAATATAGGGTGTTGGGTAACATATTAAAACAAATACTGTTTTTGTACTGGTCCGGCTGACTGAAAACACTTTTATAGTGCCAATTATTAATTTTTTAGGAAAGAAAAAAAGGTAAAAAATAGTGGCTAACAATGTGAAAATGTGTGTCATATGATTGCAGATTTTAATATTATTTCAGTGATAATGTAAAGGTAACCTGAATGTACGTGTTTTAAGTAATGGATTGAAACTGCCACCTCTATTCTCCAGTAGATATGACAGTGTAATGCACACACGGAACATGGTTCTTAACCCCTGATTTTGCAGGCTGGCACCTGAATCTGTTCTGGATCTTGAAAATTTCATATTAAAATTTTTTCAAGGTCTTCCTCTAGCAACCATTATTTGTATCAGCATACTTGGAGATGATTATGCCAGCTGGCTGAGAAATTTATTACCTTATGAACCTCCTACTCACTCATGGATAATGTTTTCACGTCTGAATTCAGATTGTGCACCTATAGTCATTGTTTTGCCCATTGCTTCAATCTTACCAGGTAACCGACTACACATGTTCACAGCTGTATATAAACATGCATTTGAACTAATTTGTTGTCTCCTTAAATCTTTAGGAAATTTAGATGATGAAGATTCAAGTTCTAATATCTTATTTGAAAATAAGAGTTCCGAGAAATTGTGGCATTGTCCATGGGGCCGCACTGTAGTTGATGAAATTGCACCATCGTTCAAAACGATTTTGGAGGAAAGTTATTTATCATCATCTGGATACACCACTCTGGAGGATACCAAACAAAATAGGTTAAGATGGTGGAATCAGAGAAGAAAGCTTGATCAACGGCTTAGTGATCTTTTAAAGTGAGGGTCTGGTTGCTTTTGGTAATAAATGTGTTGATTTTGACACATATATAAGTCGGCTTGATCACCGGGTTATAATCTATCCTTCATCTGTTTAAAAATGATCTTTAAAAATGATCTAATAAAAAGTTTTAGCTAAAGGGAAACAAGTTAAAAGTCGCTCAAGGTGTCTATTTGATGCTAATAGTCTCATAAATTGTTCTTTTTCGAAAGAATATCTTTTGTAGTTAGATTTTACACTATTTGTGAAAAACGAACAAAAATGTTTGTGGGTCAACATAACCCGCCCACTCCGTATTGCCCACCTTAAAAATCATTTGTCTTGATATAATTTTAAATTAATTTTAGCTGTGTATTTATAACAAGTAGAAAAAAAAAATGATACTTGTGTTTCATTATTGGTTATAAAAATATTATTCGTATAACCTCCTTTCTTTTTCTCAGAGATATGGAAGATTTATGGTTTGGCCCATGGAAACACCTGCTGTTGGGAGGACTGTCAGACCACAAGCACTTTGATTTTCTACAAAAGAAACTAAGGAAGGATCTAAAATCCAAGTGTAAAATTGATGTGCATGAAAACATTATAAAAGCTGTAATTAGAGCTCGTGGGCAACGAGAAGAATGTTTGTCAGAGTTAATAATGAAAAATGGATGCTACATTGGTGGAAGAGAATGCATTAATGATGGAAGCTTGTCCTCTTTAGTTTCTGATTTATTATTAAATACAATGCGTGAAATTGGAGAAGAAGATTACGTAGATAGAGAACCTGTCATATTGGTGCCAGACTTTGACATTCAGGTAAGTAGTCCTGTTATGTTACATGCATTTTCTCATTAATAACTTGTTACTAAAAATGCTATCTATACATGTCTGTGACTTGTGGGCAACTTTTTTTTTAACAATATAAGTGGCAATACCCGTTTGATTTGTTTGTATTCCATAAGTGGCAAAAAAACAAGGTGGGTACGGTTCTAAATGAGTTCTTCATTAGTGCAGGCCTAAATGGGTCAGGTTGGTTGTCACACACTTCTCGGACATTAGTATAAGTTTTAAAGCAATTTACGAGGTTTAAAGCATTTGTCAACACCACAGGTGACTTTGGCCCATTTGATCTGATCGATCCATTTACGTTATAGCTAATAACTAATTTATTTTTCATTCCACACATTGGAAACACTTAATGATTATCTGGTTGAACCATTTTTATTATATCTAATGCATAAAGTTTTATTTAATCCACCTAAATCAACCAGTTATTGGGTAACTGGGTCAAAATTACTACCTTTACTTTTTAAAAAGAGAAACCTAGCAGCTGAGATCTTCAGAATGCTTGAAACAGAGGGACAATCTGTTACATACTTTGACTAGTAGGGATGGTAGTTTCAACCAATGGACTTATAAAAGCATATCAATTTGCGTTGTATTTTTCAGATAATTGGTCTGACAGGTCAGATGTAGAAAAAGATTGGGGGGGGGGTCAAATGTCCTCTGCTTACAGTACCCCACTACAGTTCTATTTATAACAAAGTATCTTATTTTTATCAAATATTGTACTTTTTATAAATTGTGATCATTCTAAAGAATGGGCAGAAGGTGTTGGCTTAATCCAACCTGGCCTGTTTTGGCCTGCATGTAGGGTCACCTCTGATATAACATGAACCCATTACCCGAATCACTTCTTTTGTCACTTCTGCCCTTTAAGCTCTTTATTAAATGATTTTTGTCTCGATCAAATTGATAACACAAATATGTTTTTTATTGTTTGGTCTGCAGATGCTACCATGGGAAAGCTTACCCATATTAAGAAACCAAGAGGTGTACCGTATGCCTTCAGTCGCCAGCATTTTATGCACTTATAATAGATGTTGTCATTTTAAGGAAAAAGTTGGGAAAGATTCTTCACTCTTTCCTATGATTGATCCATTAGATGCCTATTATTTACTGAATCCAGGTGGCGATCTTAGCAACACAGAAGCTGAATTTGGAAATTGGTTTAAAGATCAAAATTTTGAGGTATATGTGTGCAATATTGTTTTGTCCATTAAGGAAACATGACTTGAAAATTGACTTATATGTTTGACTTGATGTAAACGCAACAATTTGAATATCTTTCTTTCACATTTGTTGCATGGAGAACTTGGTGACGGGATTAGGGACCACATATATTATCCTTAAACATTTATCATTGTTTAAAAAGCCTTCTCCATGACTTGCTAATGCTGTTTTCATACAGCCAGGTGAAAACGGGTAACTCTTCGGTTTTGGTTGACCAAAAAACTTTTGTTCATTACTTTTTTCTTTTCAAGTGATGTGTTTGAATTAAAATTACATATATCAATAATGATAACTGATTCAAGAAACTACAAACCTGGTGCTATAAGGAGGGTGTTGGGCCAACTTGGGTTGTACATAGCCTTGCAAGAGGCTGTTTTCACTAACTCAAGCCCGTGAACTTCAATTCACATGGCAACAACTTTACCATTGCTCCTAGGTTCACCCCTATTCGAGAGGAGGTTTCCATTAAATACACACCTTGAATGAATGTTGCATTGTTCGGCCCATTTCCTTTGTAGCTAATATTTTTGTAGATTTAACTCGTTAGACCTATTAGAGATAGGACTTAACCTGAATTGGCCCATTTATTAGTAAACGCTTCAACTAGATGCATCATGTGTAGCACACTGATTACTTTAACTCATTTGTTGCTTTTAACTCATTTGCCAGGGGACGGCTGGCACCTCACCCAGCGTGGATGAATTGAGTGTGGCATTAAAAAAACACGATCTTTTTATCTACCTTGGACATGGAAGTGGTATGCATGCTTTACATTATTTCTGTCCAGCCATGTTTATATATATA